>JBAJNP010002405.1:0-48467 GCA_036877545.1 Yasuhikotakia modesta
ATCAATTCTGATAGTGAAAGAGCCTCAGTGTTGAGACTGTTAAACCAACAGACGTCTCAGTAATATCTGACACTGCGCAATATAACATATATATAGACATATAAAACAAATAAGAAAATACATCAACTTTAGGAGAATAGCAATGAGAGAGAGCGAGAGAGAGAGAGAGAGAGAGAAATGTTCTACTATAGGTAATGAAATGAGTTCTACACACGCACACACACACACACGCACACACACACACACACACGCACACACACGCGCACACGCACACACGCACACACGCACACACACACACACGCACACACACACACACACGTGTTCTCAAAGACACCATCTTCACCTCAGCAGAACTGATAACATTTTCTCATTTGAAAGTGAGAACGTATTTTAAAGTCAGTGGTATCCCTGCTTTAAAATCAGGTTATATTCCTTTTTAACCATCCATTATCCTTCAGGAATATTCACAGACACGACGGCTTCATTTACGCCCTTAAGCCTGTAGCTTTAGCTTTCCTTTCTGTTAGTTTGGTTCTGCTAAATGTGCTGGTCCAATTTCTGCATTATATCATTACAAGCAGTATGTCACATTTCCCGACCCATCAGTGTAACAAGCACATACTATAAAACTATTCAGCTGTTTGCAGATACATAACACACACATATACGCACAATGTTCTTACATAGAGTATATTTTTGTACTGCTTAGAGGTTTAATAGCTCAGTGGACCTAACAGTCAAATACAGTGAAGGATAATTTGGACCTGGAAGAATTTGATGCAAAATGCTTGAATTATATCAACATTTCTGATTGTTGAATGCAAACTGTTAGCTGGAGCAGTATGAGATATTCTATAAGGTTGCTTGGCAAAGTCTCTTTTGTTGACATGGCGTTTAAAATATTAACAACCAAACTAGGACTGAATTCATTCTGTAGATGTTTCATGTTTCCTCAGAGCTGTGATACAGCTGCTCACTCGCCCTTCATGTCCACACACATCAGTGTGGACCAGGAGAACAGTTCTGCCTGATTCTTCAGGCAATGTTTGCGGACAACACGCCAAAGTAACAGACAGCCCAGTTTGTGTTGTCATGTGATCTGGGGTGGTTGTGTACCTGGAGGTAACAGACAACATGTAGTGTGTGTTGAATGTCGGTTTAAATGAGTTTTTTCTAGAACATAATGACTGACATCGGTCCTGAACGCTGCAGCTGTCAGGCTAATTCATTAGCAGTGTTACCAGCCCATCTCCAACATTTAAAAAAAGTACCTGAAAGTGATTTATATGACTTAAGAAACTATTAAATTTAAATTATTATTCACTGAAAACCGTTCAAATCATCATATGCTCAACAAAGACAAAGAGCAATTAACCGATGACAGAATCATTCTTGTGGTGAAGCGAGTGAATGTTACTTATTAATGAATCTTTACAGCTGGATGCAAAGAAAATCTGGAAGAGGAAAATCTGAGTCATGCAAAAAGCTCAAAACTAAATGCGCGCACACACACACACTCACACACACACGCACACACACACACACACACACACACACACTCACACACTGAACTGTGTGCAACGGGTTTGACCCTGACAGCAGCGGTATAGCACAAATGTAAAAGACAGAGCTAGTACCTCAGGAAAAGATAGGGGGAGAGAGAGAGAGAGATAGGCTGAGAGTTGTTCTCCCTGTATCAGTTGATCAATGTCATCTTCATCCTCCAGCCAGCACTAAGTCCTATTTTTAGAGCCTGCAAAACTCCCCTTCATACACTCTGTCTTTAACACACACTAAGTCCTCCCTGTAGCCTCTGCTGGTATATATGCTAACATTATACACATCCTCGCAGATTGTGTATGTCATTGTAAACCCTGCTGCTCTCTCTCTCTCTATTATATATACACAACACACACACACTCCCTCCAGCATAACAAAGGATCAAGTGTTTTACTGGACTGCCCAGATCTTTTCTGACTAAACCAAGTACAAAAATCCAAGACAAAAACGAGGCTGGAAGAGGGTTTTAAAAGAAAGAGCAAACAAATACGAAATATAAAAGATATGGATATAAATATGTGTGTATACAGAGAGTGTGGAATAGAAGAGATAGCAAAAGAGAAAAGCGTATTCTCCATCCTTCCTGTGACCTTAAGCAACTAGACTTCTACTTTCTAGTCGTCTCAGTCTCTCATTCAAACACAATGGGACGTTGGGAGGGCAGGCTTTGATGTCAGCACAATAATCGGAGTCCCTGGAGAATGTAGATAGAGGGGGGGGGCTCTGAGGAGAGCAAACCGATGGAGGAGAGCAAACCGATGGAGGAGAGCAAACCGATCGAGGAGAGCAATGAGGAGAGCAAACTGATGGAGGAGAGCAAACTGATGGAGGAGAGCAAACTGATGGAGGAGAGCTCTGAGGAGAGCAAATTGATGGGGGAGAGCTCTGAGGAGAGCAAACTGATGGAGGAGAGCAAACTGATGGAGAGCAAACTGATGGAGGAGAGCTCTGAGGAGAGCAAACTGATGGAGGAGAGCTCTGAGGAGAGCAAACCGACTGAGGAGAGCTCTGAGGAGAGCAAACCGATCGAGGAGAGCTCTGAGGAGAGCAAACTGATGGAGAGCAAACTGATGGAGGAGAGCTCTGAGGAGAGCAAACGGATGGAGGAGAGCTCTGAGGAGAGCAAACCGACTGAGGAGAGCTCTGAGGAGAGCAAACTGATGGAGAGCAAACTGATGGAGGAGAGCTCCCACAGACTCAGATAATGACCCACATGCCAGAAATCCCTTCTGAGGTCAAAGTTTGCTCTGGAATTTCTTCTCATTTAATGAAACCCTTTAGGCATGAGCTCTGCATCTACAACTGCTCTGTTTCAGTACCAGATAAGCAGTTCAAACGCAGTGCTACTCAGACAAAGAATGAACCCAGAACCTCTTTGGCAATCCCAGAATGCACTGCAACACACTTGATGAAAAATAACCCCAAGATAGCAGACGAGAGAATGTTGATTATATATCAATAAGTATTTGACTTAATACTAAAAACAATAAATAAAAAATTAACTAAATTAAAAGTTTGATAAAGTTTGATGTTTGAAAAACAAGCAATTATGGCTAATTATTATAATTACGGCATGCTAATAGTTAGCATGATATTTAGACTGTGGAGCTGGTAGCTGATCTGAGATCAGTAGCTGACCTGCTGAATGAACACTCATTGATCTCATTGTATCTGGTTCAAGTGTTTTGTGACTGTTTTACCCAAAACACCTTCACAGAAACTACCAAAGATGAGCATCCGATGACATCACACCTGCTGACTGGTATCTATGTTTGTTAAAACTGACCCCAAAAATAAAACAATCTGATATGTTAGCTGAATAATGATCCATTAACATCGCTGTCAGTTTATACTTCTGTTCAAACTTTCTATGAGAAATGATGTGATGAGACTAGTTTTACAGTTTGCTTATGTGAATTATGTAACAGATACCCTCTGAACCGGCTACCAGCTGGTCACATGTGGCCAATCTAAAGCATAGTGATTGGTTAACCAGCCATCAATCTGCTAAACCAGTTAAAAAACAGCTAGCATTCACTTCTCTAAACACTAAGCGGAGAGATTGAGTTACATTAGCTACTATATTCATTTCTGAAAGGAAACAAACAAATCAGCGCTTCCAAAATTAGATTTTATTGGTCATTTGGGCTGCGATGGGTCATAATATCAACAAGTAATTGCAAACAGAGGCCACAGAACTCCGGACAGCCATCGTTCATTAAAACGATGTTGATCATTATGTGGCTGTCAGCCTCACGGGTGGACTGCTCTTCTTCTGCTCTTTAATTGGTGCTACACAGGTCCTCTCTGACTGCATCCGGTAACACACACGCACTCACACACACGCACACACACACGCGCGTACACATACGCACACGCACACACACACGCGCGTACACATACGCACACACACACACACACACTCTAACAGGCTGAGATAGTTGATGAGGGCTTTAGTCCACCACTACAGTTCACACACTGAGTTCCCAAAAGGCCGTCCACTCAGAAATATGGCCTCAAGGCCTCGAGCGTCAGTCGACCTCGCTGATCCACAAGAGCGGCCCAGAGGAGAAGACAATGAGGATGAAGAACGTGGAAGAGAAGAACAAAGGGAGAAGTTGAGACGTGCCCAGAGACGTCAAGCGGTGAAATGAGAGAACGATCGAATGGAAGGTCATTAAATGGACCAGAAGGCCAAAACCAAACCAAGCAGCGTTTGTGGGAATGTTAAGGGGGAGGGATGGAACTACCAGGTTTTTGGACCAAACCTGAACCAGTTCTGACTCACTAATTGGCTACAGTCTCTTTATCTCCTTCGAGGCGGCCATTTTTATTTGTAAATAAATTTCAGAAAGACTGTTTTATACGGAAAAGATAAAAACATGCAAAAATCCTTTGTCTGTAGTCCAAATGATACATATACAAGTTCTTTGTCACGCCCCAATTTCTGTAGACTACATCAAAGGAGGAAAAACAAAAGAAAAACTATGTACACACCATTTAATTTACAGTGGAGTAAAAAATGAAAGAATATCAGGATGACTAAGGCAGATGACATTTGAATTTTCATTTGCAAAATACTAAATCACTTCAAAAAATGTGGAGAAAATAAATGAACAAAACAGAGTTCTGCTACCAAATAATCGTGACGCTTGTCTCTCATTTGCAACAGGCTGCATAAGTTAATGATTTGGTGGAAAAATTATGGATATAAAAAGGAAATTCAACATAAACAACTGAAATCTAGATTCTAGCGGACTGTACAAAGCTGTTCTCCCTCAGAGTTCTCGTTCTCCCAAAGTCTTCATTTTGATACGTGACGCGAACGAACGGCGCGGCGGTGAGAAACGAAAGCGTGTAGAAGCATAAACATCACAAGCGGCCCACGACAAAACACTCCAAACTCTGAGCCGTCAAAGCCAGTGAACAGAAAAACAGATCAAATAAACGAAGACCAAAAGAAAGGAAATGTAGAAACAAAAAAATGTACAAAAAGGCACGTAATATCCCAGTGCTTCTGTACTGTGAGATTCAAGTGTAACTTAGCATTCATTTTAACGTTATTTCAACGTCCTTCAAGTGTTCCCTCATAACGTTTGTACCGATAATCCTTCAAACTTAGGCAAAAAAATCCTGGGCTGAACCGAAACTAGTCACATTTCCTTCATTAGACCCCTCTAGCTATAACAGAGGGCCTCGGAGAGACCTGGTTTTGTTGCCATGGTGATCTTCCTTTCCTGTCTGTCTCTGATTCTCTCTGGGGTATATTGGTTTCTTCATTGTTTTGATTCTGCAACCTGTCCACGTCCCGCAATAAAAAAAAGTGCCACACTGTATTTTTATGTTGTTTTCTTGTAATTTTCTCCGTCCTCCTTGCGTCTCTTTCTGCGGTCCTGCGGTGTCGGCGGGAGCTAGTCGTCGTTGCCTCCGTACATGTCGGCCAGTTTGCGAAAGCGAGGGCCCCAGTCGTTGAGGTAGTCGTAGTCCTGGTCTCCTCCGCTGCTGGAGGAATGAAGGGAGCTGAGCGATCCGGCCGTGGAGCCGCTGCCCTCGTAGTCGAAGACCAGCAGGGAGTCGTACGGAGGGGCCGTGGGGTCCGTGTCGGCTGCCTTCAGACCCTGAGGAACGTGAGGAGACACAACAGATGTGGTTTTAATATACAATGACATCATTCTGGCAAACACAGCACAGAAAGAGTACAAGCAGTTTCTTTTTAGTAATGTGGGGATTACGCTTCCTGTCATTGATTCAAAGGTTTTGGGTTCGAGTCTAAGAAAATACACATACTGACAACAAAATGTACACTTTCAATGCACTGTGAGCTGCGTAGGATAAAAGCGTCAAACGCATAAATCACATCTCAAGTGTCAGTATCAAGTGAATATAAACTGTATTTATCAGTTATGTGTCGTGTACCAAACCTGTCAAAACTATATCGTCTTGGTGAGATATGGTATTAAGATAAGTCACTTATATCTTAAGTGAGATGAAACTAATTTAAAATTGTGTGTCAGTATTTCTGCTATCGTGAGTAATGTGCTGATTATGTGCTATATGCTATAAGAGGTTGATGAGGAAAAAAATGAAACATAAAAAGGAAGAGGGGGGAGATGGGTGGAGACAAAAGCAGAAAAGGATGGAGGTCGCCGTGCCAACAGATGCTGGGCTGTGAAACAGGCGTTTATAAACAGCAGAGTTGAGGAATCAGTGCAGCTCAAAGATCAGTCAATTAAACATCAGCCCACAGAACGCGAGCCAAACGCTGGATGAGAGACTATGAAAACAAAAGGAATGATGTTCGATTAAATGAAGTGAAATCAATGAAATGTGAAAGAATGAAATACTGTCACAGCCGTTCTGAAGACAAGACACACTGAGTGTTTAAACTCTTGAATCATTTTGATGTCTGACTGACCAGAATTTTTTGTTGGTTAACACTATAGCTAAGGGCAAACACTGTTGCAAACCAGCAATAACCAGTTTTAGCTGGTTAGCTTGTGCCCAAGACTGACACAAACTGGTCTTTTCAAGGGGGGTTTAAAACACGGTCACGCTGCACAAGTTCTTGGCACGACATCATCCAGATATAGACTAAACTTTCTATAAATATGATTCTGTATGTTAATCCTGCATTCATTTGTCCAAACAAATCTTTCAACAGACAAAATGACTATAAACAAAACTCAGCTTTCACTCAGATTCACTGAAAGCAAATGTAACTGTACGTAAACTCGACTCGTGACTGACTCTGCCAGCGCCGCATTACTCTGTAAAGACACAAAGAAAAATCCTCACTGACATTTTCCTTTAAACACAGATCGTTCCGACAGATTTGCAAATGTTGACTTCTACAAAGAAGACTTCTACTTCTCTCTTTTAAGACAGGCTGCTTACATTTAGCCGCGATGTTTAATTCATTACCTGATTTAAGCAGTTTCTGGCTAATCTCACACTGCTTTGAATGCAGTATTGCTGCTTAAAGCCCGTGAGATCTGTGTGTGTGTGTAGCTGGAGATACTGAATTGCTCAGTCTGGCTAATGACCAAGAAACTAAAAGGACTTGGGTCCAATTAAGCAATCAATCATCATTATGTCTTATCACTGGTGCCATCCAGTCATTTCACATGGCGGGACTTTGGATGGCGGGACGTGTGGGTTCTGTACCTCATGGATGAACTCTCCAATGTCTCCGGGGTGGGGCGCGGCCGAGCGGAGGGGGTAGTTGGGCTCTGGGTGCATTGGTCGCTCATCCAGCCGTCGGATCCCGACCGGTTTGATCATGTCCGGCTCCAGGGTGTCGGGCTGCTGTAGCTGACTGAGATCGTAGTCCTACAGAGAGACAGACAGACGCACACAGGGTCAGTGCTGCGCTAAAAGCAACATGTGCATGAAAGAAGATTTATTCCATTTAAATTTTGATTTGGTTTGTTTCAAATGTTGTGTGTTGGGGGACACATTTGTTCCTGGAAACTGGTTAAATTTAACAAAACCTCCCTTTGGGAACATTTAGAAGGACGATTCATGAATAAATTGTGTTTGTAAAACTGGTTTCTATTTCGGAGGTGCCACCCACAATTCTCATTAGCGTGAAACCCTGCTTCTGGTATCTTTGCACTATACATCAACTGCATTCTGATTGGCTGTTAGCATATCACCGTTACACCAGCCAACGGTGTCAATGATAAAAATAACCAAGTAATGTCTTAATGAACATTTAGAAAGGTTTTTGTGAGAATAACTCAGTGAAGAAATTAAAGATGTCAACAGAAAGTCATGACAGATTGAAAAACAAACGTGTTTTGTGTGGGCGCTGCAGAGCTCAGAAACACCTTCTCACAAATCAAAGTGTGGCTCATATGCAAGTCTAAGAGTCTCTCGCAAACACCAGCGGGCAAAACGGGGACAGCTTCATCAATTTTAAATTAGTCTCCAGCCTGCGACGACTTAGCATCGGCGTTGCTCGCGAAATGAACGCAGGAAATTATTCATTGAGATCTCACACCGCACAGCTCAAAAGAAACGATAACTGGTTAAAAACCTTTAGCTTTAAACAAGCTAACGGTGTCGTTCAGTGAGCGAACGGGTGTGTGTACCTGGTCCTCCTCTCCGCCGCCCTCCTCGTCGTATTTGAGGATGTTGTCCCGCACGTCATCCTCCGGGTCGATCAGCAGCTGCTTGGCCTGTCTCTCTTTATCTCGTCTCTTCATCCACATCACAAACATCAGCACCAGCACTGCAGAGAGAGAGAGACACACAGTGAGAGAGATCAATATAATGGAGTGAGAGTTTGGGGGTGGGACTATGACTATTAATTTCTCATATATGTGGATTACATTAATGATGATTTTAACATGTATTAAATGATAAAGATAACTGTTAGAATCAGTGCACCTTTCGCAAAAAAAGACTCAAAATAAGTTTAATGCATTCAGCTTAATGTTTTTACAGTAAAGCTGATTTTGAACAATCTGTGCTGCATAAATAAATGTGACCTGACTAACATTCATTTTAACATTCTGTTAATCTTAAAACAGCGTTAGAATTGTTAAGGGTGATTCATTTTTGTGTTGGTTCATTTCAATTCAATTCAAGTATATTTAAATTGTTGCATTGTAAAATATTGCATTCATTTAAAACTCAGTTTTCATTTTAAACTGCAAAAAAATCAGTGCTTTGTTCATTTATGATCTAGTTTCAATGGGCAACAAATCTAAACAAAAATAGAGAAATATTGAGCTACATATCAGTTAAACGGCTAAAAATGTCAGAATTACTTTGCTGTTGCTAATGATTTGTTGATTTGATGAAAGCTAACCCTTTCAATTTTTAAAATATCTAAACTCTAATAAAACTCCACAGAAGACACAAACTGTGCATGTATGGGTGTGTGTGTGTCTTTGTGTGTGTGCGTGTGTGTCTTACCAAGCAGAATGATGATGCAGATGAGAATGGCAATGATGGCACCAGTGCCCAACCCGGCGGCCATGATGCGTTCCATATCCACGCAGTCGCCATGGTGATCGCACTGACACACTTTGATGCGCAGGAATGTTGTGTTGGACATGGGCAGGTTCCCGGAGTCTGTGATGCTAATGGGCACCTCGTATATCCCGCTCTCCAGATAACTGATCTTGAGGCTCAGCTGAGCGTGTTCACCTACAAACCCACCGCGAACAACAATCTCAGCGATCACAAAGACACGTGAAATTAAATTGAATAATTCAATTAACAGGAAACCACATCACGCACCACTGATTCGAGTCAGGGTCCAGTTCCTGCGGATGTCGGAGGGTCGGCCCGGCAGGTCAAAGGCGTACGGCCCGGCGTTGGGGTTCAGAT
The DNA here is from genome assembly GCA_036877545.1 of Yasuhikotakia modesta. Lineage (NCBI taxonomy): Eukaryota > Metazoa > Chordata > Actinopteri > Cypriniformes > Botiidae > Yasuhikotakia > Yasuhikotakia modesta. The sequence goes on from JBAJNP010002405.1 coordinate 9,400, forward strand.
CTCCATCCACCGCTGTGATGTTGATGGCGTTGGGCTCTGGACGCTCGCAAACTTCCGCTTCCTGAGGGAAAACTTGAGGAGCGTTGTCGTTTATGTCCAGCAGGTAAATCTGCAACGTTCCGGTTCCACTCGCAGGTGGGATCCCTGCAGACACGCCAAAAATACAGTCAGACATCTGAACACCTGGTCAACATTGCAGACGACTCACAGAACAGGAACAGACTGTCTGACTGACAGTTTATTATTATAGGACGAATATTCATGTTTGCTCAAGGATGTGTCATTTATTTACTTGTTTAGTAATTGCCTCAAACGAAACAAAAGCACTTATTGAAACATTTTAATGGACCATATACATACAATGACTGTAAGTAGTTTGTAGATTTAATGTCTGAACCTAGAGCTAAACATAAAACAATAAAGATACTGTAGAAGTTTAAAAACAATAAATTTATCTCATCTAGGTTGCCATGAGAACCAGTATAGTCACCGGCGTACGTTTGTTATTTAGATGTGTTTAAACCAGCATGACTGTCTAGGTGACTGACATGCTTGTTGACCAGGTTAACCTGTCAAATGTTTCTAGTTACATGGCTATGCTGGTCAACGTGTCAAAAAGGGCCGAACAGCATGAAAATGTTTGCTGGCTGAGGCTGGTGCAGATTCATGAACTATCTGCAAACAGAAGCTTATGTAACCATCACAGACTGGACGCTCGCTGCTGGAGCTGTCGGTACCGTTTGAGCGTGAGTAAAAGGACTTTTTGACTTGATCTACAAACAAAGACCTGCTAAAAGACGAGCAGATACGTGCTGTGGGCTCACAGAGCTGCGGTCGTCCGCTCCGCTCCTGCGATCGTTCGCTGCAAATTCTTTCTAATCTGTTCCGTCCCTGAAAACAACTAATCAAGTATGAATAAGAGTCGTTAATTTAGCGAATCAGGAGCGAGAATCGGGGCTGGACTGGATGCTGAAAGGTCTCTTAGCGGGAAAAAGAACCAATCAGCGCCACGCTGCTGCTAATGCACAAAGATTCTGCTTAACTGAGTGTTTCTAGGGACAAGCTTTCAGTTTTGCAGCGTGTGTTAGAGAGGGAGTTTGTTTCGCGGAGAGGATGTGCGGAGAATGTTAAACACTGAGGCAGAATAGAGGCTAGCCGGCTTCTGAGGACTCATTCACACAGAGAGCTGTGCTTGTTCATATGTGTGTTTAAGAAGAGAAAGAGAGCGAGAGAGCCCAACAGAAATGAGCATATAGGCATTGATAGTCACTTACGTTTTTTAACATATGGGTGTCTGTACATTGAGTCTGTCTTGTTCTAATTCTTTCATAGAGCTTAAATTGATTTACTAAACAACCTTTAAAAGAATTACAGGTCTCTGCATGTACAGTTACAAACAAACATGCTTTCTCTCTACTTACCGTTGTCCACAGCCATAAATGTGGCGTTGTAGAGGTTGTTTTTGACGTAGGGAGATTCCCGGTCCAGCACAGCAATGGTGGAAATTCGTCCATTATTGGGGTCAATCTCCAGCCAGTTTGCAGGATCAAACAACTTAGAGTACCTTAAAAACACAAACACACAAACACTTAACTTTGTCACACAAACACAATGTCTGTTTCTGTGTTAGGAAAAGCCTCCATACTGTTACTCAATACGTCATACAACAACGAGCAGCACACAAAGAGCATATTGTGCTGAGTACATTACCCACAATGCATTGCACTTGACATTCCAATTGCAGTGTGATGGATGAAACTGAACTAATATCAGTCACCACAATTAACGGACTGCAAATGTTAGAATGTTTTCATGCAAAATTTGATTAAAAATGCAAATGAACCAAATTTCCCCTCAAGATGATAGATGGTTATCCATTTAAATGACAGCTGGCTGATATCCGTGTGTTTATACCTAATGCTTTGCTGCATGTATCTGTCTGGATCGTGAGCAGTAAAAGTGGTCAGCATAGACCACTGAGGAAGACCCTCCTCCAGTTTGATCTGTTTGGGGTTGGGGTCAAAGTTCGGGCTTTCGTTTACGTCGATGACGCGAATGGACACCGTGGCGGTCGACTGGCGCGTGCGATGGATTCCACTCACAAGTGGCACCTCATTTTCAGCCACGACAGTCAGCATGAACGATCGATTCATTTCAAAATCAATTGGCTGTAGACAAGGACACACACACACACAATCAGGTTAATGTTGCTGCACAATCTGTTAGACAAAATAATCCAAATATCCAACGAATGGATCGTGTTGCAATTAAACACACAGAGGAAAATGTTTAAATAATAATTAATGAATGAGTCAATTAAGAGACATATAAACCATTAAGCTGTTTCCATGGGGACAGTCTTGTGCTCTGTATTTGAACCCATGCCTACGGGACTATCAGAACTTGTAAAGGATAGATACTTACGGTGTATGTATGACATTTGACTGTCGCTGTGTAGATTATTAAACATTAAAGAAATCTACAAACATTTATTCAGGACTAACACTGCGTTTCTTAATCAGTTTTGACACTGGCATTTAACTAAAAGGTTTTAAGATGAATTTTCCTGAATAAATTACTTCCTCCTAATTTCACTTACATTTCCAAGTAATCACACGCGTTGCTGCGCATGACAATCAGAAAGTATTTTTATCTCGATTGTCTCGTTACCTTGACAACAGTGACGAGCCCCTCATTGGTAACAGTGTCAGTGGGGACGGAAAAGCGTCCGGTCGGATCCCCGGATATGATTCGGTACACAGCGTTCCAGGACGGCGTTCCCGGTTCATCTTTGTCTGTCACGGTGAGATTTGTGACTATCACATTCACACGGTTCTCAGGAACCTCGCCGTGAAACTACAGAGAGACAGAGATCGTTTTTCAGCAAAGGTGGCTTTTCACGAGACGAGCGTTTGTGTGAGTGTGTCGCTTACAGTCTCCCGGGTGAACTCTGGAGGGTTGTCGTTCACATCCAGCAGACGTATGACAGCCGTGCCCGTGTTGGACAGGCCGTACATGGGGTTCCCCTCCATATCGGTGGCCTGAATAATCAGGGTGTACTGCGGCACCTTCTGCTCAACGTTACAAAGTAAGAGTTGAGTTAGAAACACATCGGAGGACCATCCAATAATAAAACCGTTTCACTGTGGCTGCGTTCACACAGTTTGGCATTTACATCTGTATTAACTAACAGGTGTGATTCTGGAGTAGTTGTTAACCATGTCTTACACAAACAATGCAATGTTATTTTATAATCACATTTAATAGGTTTATTAGGCTTCCTTTAGGCTTTTTTCATTAGAATTGAATGACCTGATAACTAGCTGCACATTGCAGTTCTATTTAGACAGCACAGGTTACCAAACTCAATTTTGACTCAAATGAAGGGACTCATTATTGTTGTAGAACTGTTGTCACTCTCGTTCTTAACTATACTGTGTGTGAATAGAACCGTTTCGCTACTGTGTAAACGTGACCAGAGTTTTTGGTTATTTTCAACATTACATGCTTCCTCGTACCTCTCTGTCCAGGCCGGCTGCTACAGTTATGATTTTGCCAGTTTTGTTGTTGATCGTAAACATGTTGGAGGAGGGGCTCTCGGGGGTCTGAGAGAGGATCTTGTATCTGAGCATGCCATTGGCTGTGTTCGGGTCGTCTTTATCCTGGGCGGTCACAGTCATCACAAAAGTACCTGGAGCCCAACAATACACGTTAGCTTTAGCATTTGGACAACATGGTTTACAAACAGTTGAGGAACTCGCTTGCGTCTCTACCTGGTTTGGAGCCCTCATCCACGGTTCCGTTCCAGATCTGATGCATGAACTCTGGCCTGTTGTCGTTCATGTCGATGACATTGATGATGATATCGATGGGGTTCTCCATCTGGTTCCCGTTAATGTCCACGGCATGAGCTCGGAGCTGAGGACACAAGAACCCACTTGCACGGTTAACATTTGCATAAACTTCAGGAAAACAACAGCTAGGAAAACAAACACTCAAGTCAGTATCTGAGCAGCTAACCAAACAACAATTTTCCACAGACACGGCGCTGGTTCTTGTGTTTGGCCTGTGAACCCGTCGAGTGCATTTTCACCGCCTTGACAACTGAACGATGAAATCTCACAACATAACCAGCCCACAAATAAACAAGTTACATCGCAGTCTTTAATCTACAAGACTTGAAAATCCAAATAAATTTTATTCAGTAACTTTATGGGTTCTTCAGCTAGTTTTAAAGATATAAAATTCATAAATAAGAGAAAATAAACTGTCTGAAGCCATTTTCTGTGCAGTACAGCCTCAGTCAGTTTGGTTGATTTTAACTGCACTAGCTTTTAACAGCACAAACTGTTGTTGTTTTGTTATTAACTTTTGTGGACATTATTTGAACGCCGTCTATGGCGTAAGTGGCTCCATGTAGTGGTTTTATGGTTCAATGCATAACCAATTTTTCCAGCCCCGCACCACCTTTTTGGGGTAAAACTTGCGGAACAGTTTCAGATTGGACACAGGTATGCTGTCAGGGTAAGGCGCTATCAAAAGCTGCATTTATTTATGATGGATGGTCAGGTTTATCGGCTGAGGCTGTGGAACAGGTTGCGGTCTGTGTGCTAGAGCGGTTCTGCTGCATGTATTCATGAGGTGACTGAAGGAGGCCGGATGCTCCACCTTTGGCACCATTAGGAGATAAATTCATTACATATTCATGTAATCTCTGCAGTTATATGAATGTGAATGTGGATTTACTGACGCTGGGGGAGGTTAACAGCCTCTGAGGGCCAGCAACACTTGAAAAGACACTGAAACAAGGATGGAACTACTTTCGGGGAATACTGCGGATTGTTTTAGGAAAAGCCAGATTTACGGAAAGCCCCCCTACTGGCGAAATGAATTAAAGTGTATGTGTGACACTAGTGTTAGGATAAGCTGCTCCAAATGTAATTTGGTCTGTTGTTCTCCTCATGAAAGAGTGGATTAAAGAGATGTCAAAGGTCACATTCTCAGACTGGCTGCCATGGTAACCCTGACACATGCAATTTATGGGATGTTTAAGAATGTTTCATCAAATCCGTGAAGTGCATGGATCTCAGGACACACGTACGTGCACACACACACACACACAACTGCACTCTCACACACACACACACACACACACAACTGCACTCAAACACACACAACCACACACACTCAAACACGTACAACCGCACACACTCACACACATACAACCGCACACACTCACAAACACACGCGCACAAACACACACACACTCACATGAAAGTTGGGGATATGTTCTCTGTCCAGTGGTTTGGTGACCGACAGGATTCCTGTTATGGGGTCGATGATAAACAGACCAGTGGGGTTCTGGTCGGCGCCGGGCCCAGTCACGCTGTATCGCAGTGTGTTACTTTTATCTTTATCTGACTGGATCTGGATACATGAAGATTTGCCAGAAACCAAAATTGGGTTAGTCTTGCACAATCAAATTATTGAATATTTATTTATGAAGTGTACATTTCTCAAACACAACACCATGTTTTGTGTTGTCCTGACTCACTTTGACCAGCTCCTCTGGGAACTGTTTTCTAGAGTTCTCCAGAACGTTGACAGGTGGAATGACCCAGTCTCTTTTCACACGATTCACACTGCTGTCGCCCTTCACAACCACGATGTACCTGGGAAACACTATCTCCTTCAGCTGGGAGGAAGAATGGAAAGAACAAGAGTTACATTTACACACCCTGCAGAATCTGCTCTGGCCCACAATAATTACAGAAATCATTTAACCTCAGTAATGGGGTCATAAATAGAACCTGCTGCTCCAATATTAAATCCCACTGTAGAAAACCCCATATAAATGTGTGCCTGTGTGTGTGTGCCTGTGTGTGTTTTTCTCCCTGAGTCATGTTATTAAAAGGCTGAGATAGCTAGAGATGTGCTTGACCGGACACTGGCCCTGTTTTTAGTGTTACGACATGCTACACTGCTGCTATCAGCTAAAACTCCCCATCGCCTGGGTGAAATGTTAACAGTAAGAAACGGGGGGTGAGGGCTGAGCTCTGTTTGGGGGGATTCTCAGCTAGATTCTCTGACTGAATGCTGGTGTTACTCATCTTAAACATATTCAGGCCAGCCGCCAACTCTCCAAACAAACTCAACATCAACACGATGGCAATAATTGAAATAAACATTTTTAACAGTATTTCTTGCTACACTAAAATGCTATCATTTGTAATAAGCTTAAAAATGTATTAGATCTAAACTTGCTACCTACAAAAACTTTGTTACAGAAAAAGCTAAAAAAAAGATCAATAGATGAATAGATAGATTTTGTAATAGATTACAAAATGTAACAGTTGTGACAAACATAATTGGGAATAAAAACAATTACTGAACAATAAAAGCAAATAATTTCAAAATGACAAGATGCAAAAATGCAAACACATAATTTACTTTTACTGCAGTGCATGCTGGGAAACTGAGTTGCATTACTTTGGATAGTACAGTAACTATCTGCATTACAGTAACATCAATAAATATTTACAGACACAGTTTATCATTGTGATTCTACAGCACAATGTTGCAACATCTCATCGTCCTGTTTACTGTAAATTCAGTTTTTTTCTAGTGCTACTGTAGCTAAAAATGACACTAATAACTAGTATATTCAGCAGAATTCCTCTAAGATCTCGTCTCCCACATTCTGTAATTTCCACATCCCGGCCGCTGCTATCGCTCCCTGTCCAATCTCAACCTTCACCCTCCTCCCATGTTTCTCCTTGACCATCTCGTCTTTATCTCGCCCTCTCTCCCCCGCGTCTCCTCTGTCACTCCCCTCGTCTCACCCTTCTTCCTCTTGGTGGGAACGTGTGCATGAGTGTGGGTAATAAAGAGTGGATTCTGCCCGTCTGTGAGCAGAAGGCTGGGCTGTGAGACATATGGTTAGTGTTCCCCAGCCGAGGGTCCAGATCTTCACTGCCTAATGTAGCCTCCTGCCTTAATGTCTCCTTAGCATCGTTAACATTAATTACAGGCCCACTATCAACGTGTTAGCGCTGGGCTAATTCTCTAATATAGTTTTATTAGTGCTTTGGCTTTCTCACTGAGGCTTCGGATGAAGGGAGACAATTTTTGTGAGCTCACATTCTCACAATGGATGTTTGATGGTGTCATTGTAGCATGAGGCTAGTTCAGAAATGACACGAGCTGTCAGCAGTCTGACATGGCTATAATAACTTTGATTTTTGAGACTTTCGTACCTGCTTGGGCTGCGTGAAGTTTATGTGAGCCATCCACTGCTCATGAGATGTCACGTCCTTGGCCTTAATCTCCAGGCCCCGCCCCTTCCTGTCAGAGAGCAGGAGGCTTCGTGTGGCGAATACCGTCCCGTCTGCCCCTATCCGAAAATCTGCAGGGTCTCCGGTCTCAAAGCGCAAGCCGGAACCTCTGCCACAGTCCACGAAATCCACTGCAGAGAGAGAGAGAGAAAGAGGATTGAGTGTAAGACTGCTTTTGTTTTTAAACAGCAAACATCTTTAAAACAAAAAACAAGCACACAGGAAAACACATTCTCACTCCACCGCTGGGGAATAATGGTTTTACTTGAAAAGCGGGATGGGGAGGAATGGAAACTGCACACTGACAGAATCAGACAGAGAGAGAGAGTTGGGAAGAGAAAGAGAGAAAAGAAAGTAGGAAAGGAGAGCAGGTACAACTTCTAAAGCCGTCCTGCATTATTCATGCCGAGACATTCCCTGCAAGCCCTCAGGTGTGCTGAGGAACGGGAGGACAAGGAGACAAAAAGAGAGGGAAGAGGACAAAAGAGAGAGAGGAAAACGAGAGGTATCAGCAGCGCGGCATAGAAGGGAATCACATTAGAGGTACAGGCAAAATGAATGTGCTTTATTTATTATGTTGCAATTAGAGAACAGAGACAGACAATTACACGCCCAGAAGTGAGAGACTCTCCGATCAGACGCATTTGTTTGGGAGTTCAGAGTGACTGCACTCATTTCTCTCAAATTTTCCAGCGTTGGAGCAGAACGAGAGAGCTCATTATCTGCTCCAGGTGGAGAAAACAGGCGAGTGACGTGACGCCGCGGCTGCAGTCTGAATATTGATGCTGTTTTATAATAATAACAACCCGTTTGACCCAGAATTTCCATGAATTAAAAAAAAATCCAGAGATGTATATAATGTATGGAGATAATTGTGTCAGCCTCAATAAAATCTGCAGTCCATTACATATTTTAGCATAAGTACATACATTTATAATTGATACATTGTTTGCAAATGTCCATAATTTTTAAAGATGTAACACATATAAATAATAATAATTAATACAACCCTCACACACCTAGAACGTAGAACACAAAAAGACATAGAACACAAAAAATACACATCAATACACTGAAAAACGTCACAAAATGTAGCATACGGTCTCTATGAAAGCAGGGGATGCTATTTTCACAACTACTGAGCACAGGTCTCATATTTATGTGTCATGTTGTTTATTTGTTGTGTGACATTGTGTTTCATTTTGTGAGGTAAAACACTGATTTGTTTCAGTAATCTGTCAGAACTATTCCTCTCACTCTTATTAATCACCATTTTTAATGTAAGGACCTCTCAGGCTAACACAGTGGGCTTAAATAATCACCCACTATTATCAGACCTGGCAACCAAAGACCCTATTACTGATTATTAGATAAAGACAACCTGAAGAGACCGAGCGATTATTATATTTATCTTATTGCTAATATTGGCAGTCCTGGTGTCCTTGTGCATAGCGTATGACTTAATTCTGGCTGATCGAAATTAAAAGAGTCGTTCCTGGCCCTGGCATCGCAGAGTAATGCGTTTATTGTGACATAATTTCCCTGATTGCTGAAGACCTTCTGCTTGGCAGGTGTGAACTGGTGCTGTGTGTGTGTGTGTGTGTGTGTGAGTGTGTGTGAGTGTGTGTGTGTGTGTATATCAGACGAGCTTCACAAAGTGCATGAAGCCGTTTTATTAGATGGCTGCACCAGTTTCCCCTGAAGCAGTTATTTTTTTGAGTGGGGTGTTGTCGGGCGAGAGGCGCTGTATGTCTGCCTCGCTGTCTGTTCCCATTACTGAGCTCTGCCCTCCTAACAGGAGAAACAGAGAAATCAGTGTCTTCCCTCGCGTTAAATCTTTTTTCTTGTCGCAATCTCTCCTCACACGTCCGTGCAAACTCGACCCGGGCAGCGCTGCTTAATGCGGCGCATAAAAGCCGCATTACTCATCGCATCTTCAGAGTAAACGCGCTAAATAATAAACAGTGAAAGCTCATTTAATTACAAGGGTGATTTAATTTAAGGCAGAGTTTGCTTAAAATTAATTCATTTACATCTGACGGGGCTTCACTGTGCTGTTTGAAAGCCCTCAACGAACACAGATCTGTACAGGTCCTATGACTGCAATAAGATTCATACGAGGAGAACAACAAACATTTTACTGCTTCTTTTAGTCCACAAACTGAGTGTCCTCTGCTTCATTAATATTGTCTTCATTATTTTCTCATTCTTATCAGCTGAAATTCACGTGATGAAGCGCCTGATTCTCTAACATTAATGCAGCACAGAATGCATTTCATGATTTATCTGTGATCAACTGATACGATCTAAATAAGATGCAATTAAACAATATGTATTAATTTCTGTCACCTTAAGCAACGAGCTAAAAAAACATTTGTGCAAAATGCCTTCAGGAAGCCTTACTGCTTTGTTTATAAACCAAGCAAAAAATAATAAAAAAAAAAATCAGCATGTGGGCGAAATGAGAAAAATGTATTTTAGTTAACAGCTTGCATTATCACAAAAAATAGTTTAATTAAAAATGGACTAATTTACCAATTATGAGTGTGCTGTGTATTTTATAGCATCGCTCCACTATCATAACAACATGATACACACAACACAGAACGTTCCAGATTAGTCACGTCTGGGGTTCTGTGATTGATCACAGCTCACTAGAGCCTACGTGTGAATTTCTCCCTGTGTGTGTGAGACTGTGTGTGTGCTGTTTGAGTAATCGATGAGCGTGAGTGACTGTGCATCCGTCGCTCCTCATGCACAGTCTTTAAAATCATCAGACCGATTCTTGACTCGTGAAGAAACTGTTAGCAATACAAAGACAGAACGTGAGAGCACACACACTATGTACTACATACTTGTCTACGTTTCCAAAAATGTACTGAGAGACGGGGATGTGAAAGTAACAGTTAAACAGAAGTGCTGAGCTGGTGAGCTAGCAGAGGTGTGACATGCAATGTAAGCAGTCTTATTCATCCATTAGCAATTAGCATTCAGCACCGACTTCACATCTCCGCTGCTCAAAATGTCTCCACCGTTGCCTCCCAACAGGCCTCTTACTCCTTTTTAATATGAGTCGGCCTCGACTGGGTCTAGCTTTTAGTAACAGCACGCCATAAATGAGAACAGTAATGGAAAAATAGCTTTGTTTAGAGCCCCACCCCCATGAGAGAGAATAAAATAGCCGTCTTAATGCAGTCATTTGGAGTTTCATGGTCCCCGAGACATACTGAGTCTTTCTGTGAAGGAATTCAGATGGATGTGGCACTTAGGACCCCACTCGGCACTGGGCATAGCTGCCTTGTGTTCTGCCTGTCTATAATTGCCCTCTCTCCCTGACTTTCTGAGAGCACGTTTTTCCTTTAATGGCCTCATTGCTCAGGCACGTCCCTTAGGTTTAACTCACACGCAGTCACGACTGCACAAAGACAGACATGTTCACACATACCACGACAAAAATATCCCAGCGGGAGTGAAATTAATTTTAAAACTAAAGTGCACATTAACTGTTAGGGCTTTTCAGCTCATAAAAGGAAACCAGCACATGTAGCTCCTATAATGAGCCAAAGGCTATTGAATAGTTGACAAAATGTTATAATGGTAAATAACAGCTGCTTTTGTGTTTTGCTGTTATAAGAGGCCAGAATCATTATTTTGTTCACTCGTGTTTTTGGACTTGAATGCTGCAAATTTTTCAGTGGAACAGAAAAAGGGAAAAAACATAAAAGCAGAATGACCGTCCCATTGATAAACGCACCATAAAAAAGTCCACAGGAGTCGTACGACCCATTCGCACCGAATGAATCACCGATTTTATTAAACCTTGTTGATTTGTCTCACAAAATGATCTAAGCGTCTCTGAACAAAACCGGTTCAATCAGAGTTCAACACACAAACTCAATAATTCATTCAGTCTGACATTTAATGTTGTTGAGATGAGCTGCTTTGTGAAACAGAAGCGCTTGCATGAATTTTAAATGTTTACAGTCCAGAATGTGACAGTAAATGTAAGTTATGAGATGAGGGGGAAACACCTTCCAAACTGCACCTGACAGGAAGTTCTGACACGTCAGTAAGACCAAATTAAACTATATGCTTGCGAGCTTCCTGTACGTTTTCAATATAAACTATATCTCTTTTTGTTTTTGGGTTTTTCTGAATAGCTTTTGCCCTACAGCTATTTTAACTGTGGATTCTCCAATTTAAAAAAGTGTTTTTTACAAACACTGAGTTTTACAGGCTAATATAATTTGTTGTTGTTTTTTATATCGACTCACACGGATATAATCACATCCTACCCCTCCAACTTTAATTCAAAAGTACAACATCTAACAATACGTTGTATTTGCCCCGTTTGTTAGCAGAGAGAGAGAGACACGGCTTCAGTTATAGCTCATTCCCTTGACATCAACCCTCCTAAAATATCCTCCCTCTCCTCGTTTGTTCACATTTTTAATTTAGATCAGAAGAACATGGTGAATATCACGGCTGATTGGCCACAATCTCGACCTGTTAAACGCCTCGATCGCATGCAAACACATGACCTCAGACACGTGTAAGAGAACACAGACACTGCTCTCATGTTCTGCATGGGTCTGTTCTCACACCAGCGGAACGTGATGTCATAGTCAGGGTGCTGTATTATTTGTGCTCACACCTTGTGTGACATCACAGACTTGGGTAGATTTGCATATATGTATATACTATGGCAATTATATATACTATGGCATTTCTAGAAAGAAATCTTTTAGTAAATACCATACGGAAATTTAATGAGTACTGTAAATTATGTTTTGTAAATGTCACTTCCTGTTTCCTGTTAACATAGGTTAGCATTCAAATGTCTGCAAGTGCTTTGACACTTGGAGAGTTTTAAACATAACGTGAAAAATACAAATAAAACATACCACAGGCAGGCTAAGCAATTTCAGATGAAAAAAAAATCACCAACCCTGCCTTAAAAACAATTTCAACCAATCGCTGGACGTTTCCTGAAACACACAAACTCCACCTCTGCATCATTATAAATCCATGGGCTACAGCACAAACATGCAGCTCAGTGTTTATGTTTGTTCAATCACACATGTGATGCCATAACCTCTGACCCGGCCAGAATGGGGCGTCTGTGTGGATTTACGACCAGTCGCAGACCCTCTCACACATTCACCATGTGGAAAGGGCTGAGAAAAATAATAACCAGGCTGTGGATTCCATTACACACACATACACGCACACACTGGCATATGTGATTTATGAAGAGTTTTCATAGATGTAATGGTTTATATACTGTACAAACTGAATATTCTTTCCACTATCCCTCACTGAAAACTTGTGGGAAAATGTAAAAATGTTTAACAATTAACATAAATTCATCATATGGTATGTATTACATACAGGAAGTTACCCCATAAACCATGTGTACATTGTTATACAAGTCATCGTACACATTTGTTTTCTCGTAAACCACATATTCACCCCCCACACATTTCCATAGAAACACACACACAAGTTTCCCGTTGAACAAAAGTTGCCGTCTCATTGTCAAGCATATTTCATGCTGTTATGAGCGTTCTAGCCATTAAACTTAATATTCCTTATAGAAAATTTAGCAGACAGTGTGTGTATATCCACAGGCATTCAGTCACTTCACCATTTACCGTTAACCAGAAACGGTTTAAAATCGGACCGTTGCTGCAAAATGGCTGTAATAAAAATCATTCAGTTTGCGTCTATTCTGAGCTTATTTCTGTGAAACCATTTTGTAATATTTAATAGAATCTGCTCTTACCATTTAACGTAATTTATGTAATGATGATGTGAAACTAAAAATAATATGAATAAAAAAGTACAAAAAAAGCGTTCATTTTAACCTGGATTTTTCATGTGATTGCATTTTAAATGGAGTCTGTTATATACGACCAAACATCATGTGAATCACTGTTATTTAGGTTTGAAATACCAGAAAATTGCTTTTGTGACAATGTTGCCTTCAGGGAAACTGTCTGGGTCACAAAATGTGTTTCATCGGTGTCAAACATTAGAGTTGTAACCTTCCTCTGCGTCTGACACACTCTGTCATCTCTCCAACTATATTTAATACAGCATGAATATATGAGTATTGAAAATATATGAATATTAAGTCTAGCGTTTAATTTTTAAGACTCTTAAAAGCAGGCCTTCTTAAAAAACACCTAAAACTTTAACATTCACAGTGAGGGAAAAAAAAATTAACATACATTACTGTAAGGCGGGACTTGATGTTATCCATCGATTTGATTGGACAATATAAAGTGACCCTGGTGGACAACATGAAGCTGTGATATTACTGTGATGTGATGGCTACTGTCATTTTTCCTCAGGGACCTGTGATTGGATAAATTGTTTAACAAGGGAACAAAGTTACTTACACTGATGAATTATACATAATTAAACCAGGGACATTAAGAAACTACAAGCCTTACTAATGTTAATAAAGGTTCAGTGAGGCCAACCTCAACAACGATCAGGTCTGATCAGACAGCAGGGGGCGTTCAGTACATCATCACTCCATCATCAGATCACTGTGTTTGTCATCTGCACTTTTTCAGGCCTGGGAAACAATGAAATCCCCTGATATTTCTGTTCATGACCATGAGAAACCTCTGAAACAGGAAGTACGGACAGAACTAATACTCATTCTGGGGTTGTGAACTGAAAACACAAGCACTGGCCTGTTTGCTGTTTGAGGAGAAATTGACAAGTTGTTAAGTTGTTAACTGCAGGTGGATTGAATGAGAGGGGATTATAAAGGATTCAGATTGTGTGTGTGTGTGTGTGTGTATTCACAAAGACTCTGGGACTGACCACTGTAATCGTTCCTCATTGTGTATCAGAAAAATGACGGAAATAATAAATAACCAAAAATGTAAACATCTGCGAACACCGGCTTTCACGTGTGATACTATATTTAGCAAAGATTATTAAACAGACCAGACTTCAATTTGAAACGAGTGAAATTTCAATATGTGACAATCCGTGTGTTTTCTACTGAACAAATGTCCAGCCACACTTCAATCTAAACAGAGGAACTAACACGTTTAAACTCAGTCCTTTTTAAAACATCTCCACCTCTGTGTATGTACAGAGTGTGTGCGCATTTACAAATTCTTTTCATCTGTACCTAAAAGCGCAGATTGAAACAACCAACTGCAAAACAAAAGAAGACAAAAGCAGGATTAGACTTTCTCAAATCTTGAGTTCCCAGAAAATAACAGATTTGAGCTCAAGCCCTGATTAAAATCATTGTGCGTGTTTGTGTGTGTGGCATGTGTTGAAAACTAGGCGCTATTTCTTGCGTCTTATTTTTTGATCTCTTCATCTGAAAATTGTTTTACTATGAGGGTGATGAGATCATGTTTGTGGGGTCGTGTGAATAAAGGTGTGGTTCTGCAAACAAAACAATAAGACTTCACAGAGAATGTGTAACACAAAGCCCAAAACATTGTGGAGTATTATGTTTGTATTTGACCCCAAGGGAACAATATTCTGTAACATTTCCAGAAAATCTGTGTAGGGACTTCACTGAGCTCCTGAAACAAATACGATGCAAACGAAATTGTGAACGAACCACTTTTGCTATAACACAGACAAACTCAAACACACTTGAATGTGGTGAGGACAGAAAATCGTGGCTATCGATTTCTTCTCTGGCAGAAATCCATAACTTCCTGTTTGTAACTGATGCCCATTACATCGCCCAGTTCAGGAGGAAACAGAACTATTGTGGACCCAGAAAACAGTGGCACACATTGTTTGTCAGCAGTGGGTGTGTGAGGGAGAACACACCTGTCCTCAGGTGTGACACTGATACACACCAACCGTGTGAAACGTGACTCCTGTTACACTGTGGTTTCAAACACACCCGTCTGCACACCCGTCTGCACAAAAACAACGAAGATCAGCTTTTCATAAACCGTAAGATATTTAATATGCCACCATTTTACTAAAGAAGCGTGAGAGAGACAGAAAGAGAGAGAGTATACCTGTAAAAACTGCCATGAACTACAGTATGTTGAGTTTTGTGCAAACAGGAAACAGACGCTTTGTGCAGAGCTGCAAGGTGCTGTTTGAAATACTGGGTCACGACTACATTACCCACAATGCATCAGAATGGCAGACTGGAGCGTAATGAGATTTGTACAAGCACTGACCCAGATAATGGAGCCTGCAGTGGAGGAGTGTGTGTGTATGTGCCTCAACGATTCGTACAAAAAAGGCAAATCTCAGAAATAAAGTTACACATGCTTTTGGTTTACAACACTTAATGCACCTTAAAACTGCTGTTAACAATAATGATTCCATTTTGTGCATGTTGTAATTCATGCCTGTTAGCGTAAGTGTGTCAGCTTCTGTATGTGTGTGAAGGGTGACAGCTGGGGAGACAGTGGGATACAGTATTGCGGACAAGGGCGGACTTAGTACTTTGATATATGTGTGTGTGTGTGTGTGTCAGGATTATCACCAACTGAGCAGAAGAAAAACAAGCAAGAGATGTATTTCAAAATTCTCAAATTACATAACTATGCGCAGATGTAACACGCTCACAGAGCTATCAAACATCCATTCCAGACAAACATACGGTTTTGATTTGTAGCAGAAGTTGAAGATGTCTCCGGCTGTGCTGTCACGTTTGGGCCTCGTTCTTTACGAGCTAGTTTTCTGTTGACTCAGGAACAATACTCCCGGCACAACAGCGCTAAGCCGAATGGGACGAATTAGGCCAGGTTGCCTAGCGCCATGCCGGTCGCCCCTGACAACCCCAAGGCCTGTAGCTCAGGAGCAAAAGGGAGGGTTTTTGCCTCAAAAGAGGAGGAACTGAGTTTCACTCAGCTACATGCTGGCACAAAACACCTCCCCCAGGCTTGGAAAACAATGACGGCCATGTCAAATCAATCGGCTACGCCCAAGGACATCAATATGGGGCCAATAAATCTTACTCGAGGGAAGACCACTCTCTCACCTATTCGGCCATATGGGAAATGCTGTAATAGCAGAGCGACAACGGCCCGCTAGCACAGATCCGTGTGTGCAGACATTTAAAGAGCACTGCTGCGGAGGGCGGTACCGCATTAAACCGCAGAATTCACACAGGTGATAGAGTATCCAGACCATAAACGAGTGAAAGGTGATAGTGAAATAAAAGTGGGGGAGCCAGAGACTACAACAAAAGACACAAAAGCGCGTCTCCTTTGAGGAACGGCTGCGTGTAAAAGCGCGAGAGCGTACACTAGTAAACGACGCTTCAAAGGAAAGAGTGAGACAATGCAATACAAAGATGAAAATGTCAGGGAGGAGAGAGACTGAGAGATTGAGACAGACAGAGATGATGTCAGCGCTGTAAGATTTTGCCCTGCTGTTGGTTGTGTTAAAGGTATAATTCACCCAAAATGCTACTTTTGTTGTAATTTAGTCTCATGTTAAGTTATTTTCTTTCTTTACTGAAACACAAAATTAAAATCAATGCTGATATAACATTTAAAGCATACAGAAAAGTTAATTAACTTTGTGGTTTAACATCTTTTTCCATTAAAAGTCTCTGTTAATCCACAAATGAGAAATAAAGCAGATTTAATTTTCTGGTGATTCATGCGTCACGTTTAATTGTATTCATCAAATCACCGTCTGTGGACAGAAAAGTGCAGCCGGGACATCCTGCCCAAAATCTCACACCAAAGGAAGACATAAAACGGGTTTTGGAAGACGTGAGGGTGAGGAAACAATGATGACATTTTTGAGTGGACTGGTTCTTTAAGCATGAGAGGAAAGTCACATGATCCGGTCCAATTATCACATACTGCACCCACCAACTCCTGCACCGGCTAATGTCCTTTCTCATTAAACACCAGAGAAATCATTTTTAATAGCCTTCCTTTCCTGCGTGTGTGTGTGTTTGTGTGTGTGTGTGTGTTACAAAAGCAGACCCATATCAGGCACAGCTGCGATCCATTGTCCTGTATTAAGGTCATGCTAGCTTTAGCATGCGCGATCCAAATATATCCCTCCATCTTACGGGAAAAGCAAGAATCCCACTTCACACTCTCTCACCTCGCTCAGCTGCTGACACACCTAAACAGGCGTGTGGGCTGATAACAGAAGCAGAGGTGTGAAGAGAAAGAAAATGAGGGGAAGTGTGTAATAATAAAAGGACGAGAGGAGCGCATTCATTCAGATACTGCAGTAACCTGAACCAGACCAGAGCTGGATACACGCCAGTCCAGCTGTCCTCTCTCTGATGCAGGCGAACTGAACTCCTGTACAACACACACACACACTGTCCCCTCTCTGATGCAGGCGAACTGAACTCCTGTACAACACATATACACACACACACACACACTGTCCCCTCTCTGATGCAGGCGAACTGAACTCCTGTAAAACACACACAGAGTTTCTCAGCATATCTAAATGAGGACATACCGCAGTTATCTTTCAGTTTTATTCTGAGCGGATGTTCTGTCCCTTAAACTTCTGTAACCTTCACCGTATCAGTTCACCGTATCTTTACCGCATGTTCATTGAGGAATTATATAGTTTAGTTATGATTTTCTATTTATTTAATGTGGGTCAGAACCAGCCAACAGCTCCTACAATGTGAACAAATCTGAACCACACATATGAACCACACTGGCTTACCGCTCATACAGAACTTTGTTTTTGCGTTTTTTATATTTTGGTCATAAATCATTTTTCCAATTAAAGGCATCCTTGTCTTGCCTTGACAGACATTTTGTCAGATTTCGCTAAATTCTGTGCTAATTGACTAGCTGGGCAAACCCCCAGACACACACACACACACAGACACACACACTTGCACAGACAGAATAAATGACATATTTGTCTGAGACATGCCGATCTTGGCTTATACTGATGGTGGGGTGGGGGAAAGGGGACAGCTGTCAAGCAGTGATGGCATAATATGTCCATGCACACACACACACACACACACACACAGGAAATGATTTTGGTCAGAGGCCATTAAGACCAGATTAACCCATTGTTCACCATTATCAAATAAACAGTCTTTGCGCATGAATAACTCACATGCTCACACACAATCACCTCAACAACTGTAACCCTTTGGATAAAGATTAGAATAACACAGATACCAGCCGGATTAGTCGAGGGGGAGGTTGTTTTGGGCAGAGACAGAGACAGGAGAGAACGGGGCGGGGGGGCGGCGCCGTCTGTCGGATTCACCGGAATGCGTGTTTACACACACGCGTGTGCATGTGAACTGCTGACATTCTTTATGCCTGCGGTAGCCGTACGTGCCGCAAGTCAAGGCAACATAAACACTAATAAAGCATTTAAAAAACCCAACACTCAAACCATACACACTAGCATCCAACACACATACATGTGTGTCCATATCTACCCTCTGCAGGACGGAATGAGGAGAGATTTGGCAGAGCATGACATAGACGACAGCCGTAGCGCTGCGTCTATACAAACGCGCGCACACACACACACACACACACACACACACACACACACACACACACACACACACTCAAGAGCTCTATTCACTGTTTTAGCGAGCTGGTGTTTTGTTTATGAGTTTGGTGAATCATTGTGATGGCGCTGATGACATCATTTTAACTGCAGCAGGCTAACAGGATTTGGGAGTGATTCACAATTTCACAACTACCATCTAAAATGAAAAAGAAAGACAAACAAATCTGTGTTTCGTAATTACGTTTCTTTCACACAATCCCTGGGCTACATTTTCTAATAATATATGTTCTAGTGTATCCATTTCCTTGAACAAATACTGGACTGTACAGATTAAAAAGGTCCAGCAAAATCATATATACACACACACACACACACACACACACAATAGTGAGTTCTAGTATCTTATTCTACTGTTCTATATAAAAGCAAAACTTTTAATTAGTCAACAAATCAATGAACTACTTTAAACTGATCAATGAACAACCATTATGATCCAATCACACGTCTACAAACATGCTACTGCCATCGTTGTTCTCCATCTCCACTCCCGGCTTTCAAGCTAACCTTCGTATCACTCCATCACCCCCCCAACACACACACACACAATCCCCCTGACTGCTGATTGAAAGCAGACTTCAGCCACCCCCACATTCTCATAGCAATCTGGCACAGTCATCCAGGCATGCACCAACCGCAGACTCAGGCACGCAGAGGTCAGCAAACTGACCAGTGTGTGTGTGGGAGAGATTGTGAGCGGTGGGCTTTTGGACCGCAGGCTTGTTTAGCCATGGTCACGCTGCAAAAACACAAAAACTGCCTTTTGAAGCTGGATATACCTCATAAACATGTACTCAGAAACAGGACAAGGAGCAGCAAACTAATAAGAAACTCTTAGCCCTACCGCGCAACCATGCCATGATTAGCATAAACACACATAATCACCTGTTTCCTGTGGTTAAACATCATTAGTGTGTAAACTGTGTTTTAAAGGCCTTAAGCATCCTATTCAGAAATCAATAACATACGTGACTATGAAAACTCAAACCACACCCATATTTTCCTCTTTGTTTTCTCTCCACCCCTCCTCTTGAGCCGATATGGTCAGCACTGTGGGACCGAATCCATCATTACTACAGAAACTAGGGCATCCCGTACGAACTTGTGTAGCGTGTTTGAGAGCATGCGTGTGTGTGTGCATGCGGAAACTCATGCAGGAATTTTTTTGTCAACTGACCTCAACCAATCAAAAGTTTGTGGGAACAGAATCACACGGTTGCCAAGACAAAGCAGCAGCCAATAATAATAATCCCCAAACAGTCAAAAAGGGTTTAGACCTCCAGAAAGCGTTTCAACATTCTGAAGCAGTCAGATTTTTGTTTTGGCTTTACATGAACTTCTGTTGTAGTTTTTGGCAATGACTGATAAACACAGCCCAGGTCAGTTGTGATGTCATATTTTGTTCTTCGATTGTGTTTTGTGCAAAGCGCACCTCTAAAAATATCCATCTGAGGGGCTGATGTCACACCGGAGGGGTGCAGTAACAGACCAGCTCACTGTAAAAATATTGCAGTGCTGAGGTGGACATCTTTTGCAGCGATTTAATGCAACATTAACAGGTGCACATGCACACAGACTTTAATGACTAAGCGCTTGATCTGGTGGTCTGCTTTAATCCTGGAATGTCTGGTGAGGACCACCTAAAAGAGCTTCAGTCTTTCAAACTGTATTAAACTGTAACCTTCAAAGGGTTTATTTGTGCTTTCTGCCAGGTTCATCGTCCAAGAATGAATCTTTTCTTGCTTTCTCATACGCATCAGCCCTCAGACAAACACGCGCTGATCAATATACTCTTAGGGTCTTTGTTTTGCTAGATCGATTTAGGGTAATGAAGTCCATGTGGCTAAATGCTTAGAAATCCCTCTCTGGAAAGAGGAAGAGTTTGTCAAACACAAGTTTGACTGCATGAAGATCAGAGGTTTGACTTTTATTCAATCACAGTTTGATTTTAACTGTACTTCCTGTTTAACAAAGAATTTTTCTTTACAGTAGCGTTGAATCACGGCTAGTTATTCCAACACCTGGCTAGGGCTGGTTAGTTTCCATCTCTTTGTTTAAATATAGATGCTATGCTAGGCTATGATTTTCTTTAGCAGTAATCTGCATGCTGTCAATGCAGTCATTTCAAAGCACAGCAGCAACCCTATAAATGCATATAGAAATATTTGGTTATGCTTTTTAAGCATCCCACCACAGGCATTGCATTTCTAATATGCTGTGTCAAGTTAGAAAAGGTTAAACGTTAAAAAAACACACTGTTGGTCCCCTGAATTCAGTTTCATTTCCTTGCACTCAATCTAACTGTTTCTGAATACAAGAATGTGACTTACATAAACAGCCTCTAAAACAGTCTCAGATCGAGGTCAATCGAACCCAAACCAGTCTATTTCTCCAGGGCTCATTTAAAACTGATTATCTGACTCGTCACTCAGACAACCAGCCAACTAGTCGATTAAGAAAATAAACAGGTAATATATCATGCTCCAGTTTTCATATTGGGCTAGTATTTACAAAACATAATAACACAGTGACCTGTAAAAACAGTGACAGGGAAAGTCAAACTAGACGACTCGCACAGAACAACATCTGATTTTGGTGCAGGAACAATTTCACCTCCCTTTCTCACCCAGGTTTTTAAATCTTTCTCTTTAATTAAGAATGTCAGCTCATTATCACATGCACAGACACAACTAAGAATTTGGGTGGCTGAACAAATAAGACAACAGCACGCCTGGTAATCTTTAGATAGCTCATTAAATACTTCATATTAAATTTAACACTAAAGGCACAAAGTACCAGGAGCGCAACCCACGCCCCTCCTCTCTAACACTCTCTGTTATTCACTCATTCCCTCAGCAGCTCTAATAAGGTCTGTATTCCCGTAACCATTCTTTAATTCCACCTCAGTCAGCCCATTGAGGGGCAGTGAACCGCATGCTAATGACCTCACTGCTGCACTTTGATTGGTCAAACCCGGTGACCGGCGGGTCAGACAAAGAAGACCCTCTCTGTGTTTCTGTCACTTCCTCCCTCCCTCTGTGTGTTGACTCATTATTGTTTTCTACTCTTTTCTTTTGCCAGCTGAAAGTTCTGTTTCTCTGGCTCTGATCGGAAGTGATCAAAAATAAACGCCGCCTCTCGGCGCGTTACGTTTGCACAGATACAGTAATCATCTCTCAGCCACTGCGTTCTTCCTCTGATCAACTGCTCTCTCCCGCTTCAAAACGGATCAAACGAGGGGAAAAACTAATTCCTGTGAAAACAATAAAAACCGAGACAGTAAAATTTGTGAGCGCTCATACTCGGCGTTTGAGCGAGGCATCTCAAAAACAGAAAAGCCTACAAAATGTCTCTTTTAGTTAAACAAGCTTGTCTTAAAACTTTAACGCTGTATGTTTGTTCAGGAGAGAATTGAAAAGGTTTGAGGGAAATAAAAAAGTAGGTGGGAGCTTAAGAAGATGAGAAAGATTTAGACGACCAAACCAAAGTGAAATGGCTTGGAAAAACATTGGTATGGCTTAAATAATTCTAATCAGATTTTTGCTCATTACATTAAACATTTTTAATTTTCTGGGCAACAATGTCCGGCTGGCAAAAACAATGGTTCCTCTAACTGCTGAAACACATATTTTACTTTAACTTGCCTGCCTTGCTCTACTGGAACAGAATTAAAATTCCACAGAAGCGGCAAAGACTGTATAATAACATTCTTTCAGTCAGAATCACAGCCGGGTCGGTGAAACAGCACTAACTGTACATTCCTGCTTTCCACTTGAAAAGAAAAAGAGGGGATGAGGGGGAGAGATGGTGAAAGGGAGGCTGCAGGGGAGGAGAGAAAGTCTTCATCTCAAAGTCATTTGCCTAAAAAGGACTTGATGAATGAGTGTCAGGAACACAAAACATCCTCCTCATGTTTAACAAGAGGATCTGACAGGGATGTGTGGTGGGGGTGTTAGTGGACAATGAGTGGGGGGGGGGGGGGCTGTTGAAGAGAGGGAAAAAATGTGCCTTTTTCACCAAAAAAGGTAAAAATATGGTGTTTAAATTCTAATGTCCACTGGCAAAAGTCAGAGTTCATTGTGGCCTACAACATTCTGGAGAGAAGCCTGAAATAATAATAAACTGAGCTTTGTGTTTGTGTGGGCCATGTGATATCGCTCACCTTTCCACTGAAAAAGACATAGGAAGTGAATGGGTGAGTCAACAGTGAGATCAAATAACTGGGCTTTGTTGAGTCCAGTAACTCAGCCGTCAATAGATTCTGATAAACACACACACACACACACTTTGGGAAAGTCCTATCATGGTGTGATATGTCGACTCTCAGTGTGAAATTTAAAGTTAGAGGATATCAC
This sequence comes from Yasuhikotakia modesta, assembly GCA_036877545.1. Classification (NCBI taxonomy): domain Eukaryota; kingdom Metazoa; phylum Chordata; class Actinopteri; order Cypriniformes; family Botiidae; genus Yasuhikotakia; species Yasuhikotakia modesta. Next base: position 32,636 of record JBAJNP010002405.1, read on the forward strand.
TCATGCTGTAATTGTCACAGGTCTGTGTGTGTGTGTGTGTGTGTGTGTGTGTGTGTCTGGCGTAAGTTTACTTAACAAACAGCTCTGCAGCTTGTAACTGTTTGATCTCACATATCTGGACACATTTCCCCCAGAAACTCATGAATTAGTCAACAACATGGAAATTTAAAAGAATATTTTGGTTGTTCATGTAACACTTTCCAACCAGTAAAAGAACAACCGTTTTGTATTTTGTCTGGCTCTTTTCAACTTTCTCAAATGTAGGACAGAAATATTTAGCTGTAATACATTATACAGTATAAATGACTGATGGAATTATGAGCCGTGGTTATAATTGGTGGTTATTTTAGTTTATCTACTGGAAATGTGAAAGTTTTACAGAGCAGCAATTAAACATGAAGCACAGATGTTAAAAGGCCTCTCAAGTTTACAGTCCCAGCAGAAATGTGGCTCTGCCAGCTCTGTTCTGAGGCAGCTGGGCTGTGATTGGCTGACTGTATGGAGATTGCTGAGTGTGATCTATACCATTGATTGACTGTATAGATATGAGCTGGTCTGATCAATGCCATTGATCATCGGGTGGGTTTCATCTGTGTGTGAAACCACGACAACAGTAAGTGATTTAGCCCCCAAATATATCACACTGAGACCCTTCAAAACACATCCCATCAACACAGAGCTTTTATCCTCCTGCGTAACCCCCATATAAACACCCCCTGCTAAAAGCTGCCCTAACACTTCACCCCCCCCCCTTTTCTTTACACACATAAAGCCCAGCCCTTCCCCCACCAGATTCCTGACGGATGCTCTCTTCCCAACAGTCGGCTTTAGAGAATCAGGGTGGAAATGACGCCCTGGAAATGGATCGCATTGCTGCACATGAGCGACTCTCAGCATTTACTGGTAAATTCAACGTCCTTGTTTACCTTTGAGCAGAATTTGTGCCTCAGTGATGACATCACCCGTAATGACGTTGTATTCTTTCTCCGTGAATCCCGGCTGACACAGCATCACACCTCTGCCCTGGACAGCCACCTGTCAAAATAACACAGACCAATGAATTTCCTGAATAATGGCGATTAATAAACATCACACCTCAGCATGGACCAACATACACCAGAGTGGGAGCCAAATATCACGATTCCCAGAAGGAATTGATGGACACAATGATCACCATAAACAGAGGGAATGAGGCAAAACCCTGTTCATGAAACACCCTGTGATGAGACATCAGGAACCAGCGAGAACATTGATCACCAACTCATTACATTAGCAATGCTACTGCATTTAGTAATTCACGAAAGATCGGCTAAATTGAATAAGCCTTATTGCTGCAATATCCACGACGGTTTGTGCTCTTAAATTTGGTTTGTTTTCCTCGATTCTACTTTCTTCAACGGATAGCAAATGGTTTCCACCCCCCCTCTCTCTCCACCCTCCTGTAGCACCACAGCATCTGTTATTTTGAGGTGGGTGTAATTAGACTGATGAGGTCAGCAGGGCAAGACGTTAGAAAAGCAGAGCTGACCAGGCGACGCATCGACGGTGGGTCTGTTAAAGCACTTATCATATAAAAACTCAAACACACACTCCTCTGACACGAGGCACAAATCCCCCTTTACGGCTCACGCTTTAAACAGACACACACCTAGGACAGACGTGTAACGGCTACCATTTGGGACAAACCGCATTCATTCTCAATATGTTATCAAGAAAACAGAGTCACTGCATGTTGATGTGATCTAATGGTACAGGCTAGGATCTGATATAACATATGGTTTGTATCTCAACATGGTCAAACAGGTTTACACAGCTTCTAAAAGATCAAAGGAGGGTTTTTGTCCAGGCGTCCATCCTGAAACAGCCTCTTTGTCTTGGAACGGGATCTGAGGAACTAAGATGGCAACTGGTCGTGTTTGTTAATGGAAGAACAGCCGATTTATCAAACACGTTAATAACTTGTCAGCTGAACGGATGCCGACTTAATGCCCTCCTGCACAAAACAATGACCAAACATTTGCATTTGCACCATCACACAACAGGGATCAGGTTTGAAGCCTTGAATCTGACTGATATGTCCTCATACATGAAGCTGCCAGTAAACAAAATCTGACTTTAAACTGGCCTGTCAGCAATTGTTGAGCAATACGCTGCCTCGGCACATCCGCGCGGGGGATGAATGTGGATGGAGCCGCTCCAGCGGCCCTGCTGACGTGAGAAATCAGTGCGAAACTAACGGGAAGAGAGACGCAGAGGATATAAAGCCCGTGGAAATCGGGATGTGGGGAGTTGAGAAGAAATGACAACCTTTAATCGTTTTAAAATGTGAATGTATGAATGTTAAATTGACCCCCATCTGAAAGAGTGCGCATCGTGCCCCCCTCCCACCCGAACGACTTTAAACGTGTTACAATACACGCGCAAATAACATTAACATCGTTAAAACGTTTAAGCAGATATACGCTATATTTAATACTATATTAAAGACATTTACGAAACGGGACTGTTACGTTTGATCACAAACGTACAATAAAACTCACACCCGGCCAAATGGCTGATGGCCAAATGTTAACTTCATCACTTCATCACTATATGCGCATTTCAAACGTTTGGTTCCCCGCGTTTAAACCCCTGAAGCTGCTGCTTCGGGTCATTTTTCATATTTAGGTTACAGACCCGCTGCTCGCGCAGAGATTCACACAGAGCCACAGATTTACTCAGCTGTTATTATCCGGTCACTCTTACACCATTTGTTTGCACCATCGTGCCCCGATTGCCCCCCGAGGGCAACTTTCCCGTCTGTGCGAAGAAGCGCGTCTGAAAACCCGCATTCATCCGCCACTGGCTCCGTTCGGCACGGGACGGTTTCACGGGGCTGCCGGTACGACGCACGGACTGTTGCGATATTAAACCCCACAAACATCGCGCTCTGGGTCCGATACGTACATTTATATATTTATTATGCAGAACAAGACTAAAATGAGGAATAAAGCAAACTAGACTGGACACCGATAGTCTTAAACCCTTACAGACAAACCGAAACACGGATCGGGTTCAATCGATCGCTGTAAGCCACCGGCACCTATTTGAATATCCTCAGACTAAACATTTATGTTGTGCTAGTAATAAAGTCTAACAAATGACAGTGTAACCGTAAAACAACATAAATAATAACACCAGGAACATGCACGAGCCCGTTACGCATAAGACGGCATCGCTACAGCACAAGCCTTTCTCTGGATTTTACCTGCAGAGCCGCGAGCAGCGCCAGCATCACGCCTCCCGATCGGCACATCGTTTAAATCCCGTCCTTTCCGAAGAAACCAGCAGAGTTTGACCGTCTTCCGTGAGGAGCGATGCGTTATAACGATCCGTAGGGTCGCGGCGGCGGCATGTAGCGACAGACCCGTTCCTCCCTCTTTCTAGCACCGATCCGTGCTGCTCGCGGTCTGGTACTGACGCTCCGCTCACTCCCCCAGATCAACAGCACCGAGCTGCCCAGTGTCGCCCTCTAGCCGCCCGCTGCGGTACCGCACCGGACAGGGGGCCGGTATTCCTTATGTCGCCCCATTTCAGTTTCCGGGAGTCGCAGTGAAAAAGACAAGACCCGCCTCCTGTAGTACAACAAAAGGAAAATCTTCTTTCTTTAACCCCACCCGACCCCTAAATGGCCACTAATCGGCAGGAGGGACTGAGAATTCATGGATACGAACACATCTCACATCTCGGTGGGCTACTTTTAAAACTGAATGTTGTGTATTTTTTTTCTGAAAGCCTTATTAACAATCTTGATGCAAATCTAAATAACATAACTGAACTGAGGCCATTCTAAGATCTCACATCACTGGGGATATTTCATGCTTGTCTCATCTGTGAATCCTAAACAGCGTGAATTGACAATGCAAATTGATTTTATGACAGTTTGGAAATGCGATTAGGGAATTTGCACAGGTGATGTCTTATTCTGTCACTGAGTGGTGGGCACGGCTGTCTCTAGTCGTGACAGGCAGCATCGGGGGCCGGAAAACTGGCACTCTGAGCTCCTCTGACAGCAGCGAATGTCTATGTAGCAGATGTCCTGTGTTCTCAGAGAGAGTCTCCGGTCATCAGCACACATCAACATCTGCTCATCATTACCGGCCGGCTGAAACACACACACACACACACGCACAGAGAGAGAGAGAGAGAGAGATGAGAGAAATAAAACCTGTGATATGTATTCCTAAAGATATTTGAGGGAAAGAAATGTATTCACAAAGCATATAATATTCACAAATTTGCACTCGGCAGACACTTTTATCCAAAGCAACAGTGCAGTCATGCTGCACATTTGACCAGTATGTGTGTTCCCTGGGAATCGAACACACAACCTTTTGCACTGCTAATGCAATTGTCTAACACATATTATTTACAAGTGACCAATGCGCTTATGAAGCATGTAGAATCTCACAGTTCTGTTCAAGATAGCTGCCAAATCCTGCGTGTGAATAAAAATAGCCTCTTTTTATAGCTTTTTAAAGTTGCCAGCTGGACTTCAAACTAAAATGAACCTTAATATTATATTCCTTCCATCTTATTAAGGTCTTGAAAACGTTTCACGACAAGCCTCAGCTTCGTTTCATTAGCAAAAATATTCCTTGTGCTTTGCTTTATCTTTACAATAATTCCAGCTGAGGTTGAAATGGTGATTGGTCCATTATGTATAGCTAATTATAGCGACTACTTCACAGTCACACACATTTAGCTGCTTAATGAACAATTTCAGAGGAAATAACCTGAGAGTCCTGCAATGCTAAAAGCTTTATGGTCAAAACCGAACATTATAGCCTGTTAACTAACCATTGGTCCTCATGGGAGGCTGTTCCTCGTGTTCCTCACGAGAGGCTGTTGTCTCACTTGAGCTTCAGACTCTCTGTGGAGGTCATTTATCTTCTAGAGTACATTTTCTATACGCTGAACAATATTTCAACCAGACCATGTACGTCCTGCCCCAGCCGCCCTCTGAGACGCTCTCACTGAATTTCAGCATCTGCTACATGAGTAAAATAAAATGCATGTATGGTTACACACCGTCTCAGAGAAACATGATTTATTAGTTGGTCTTTATGTGAACCAGAAGTATTTTGAATGCACACATGAATATCAATCTAATGTACATGCAGGAAATTGTAGCTCATTAATAAATCATGATTTATTTGATGGTGATTGGCTTTAAAGGTCTAGTGAGTCTGTCTAGTGAGAGATGAGTTTTATATGAATGTACCAGAGAATTTTGTGTTTATGCACATTTACTGTACAATGTGTGAAAGTAGAGAGTCTGTGCTGTTATGAGACGCTTATCACATAATGTGCGCGCACACACAAACACACACACACACACACACACACACACACACACACACACACATACACACATACACACACACTAAATCTGTTGCTTCTCATTTTCCCATCAAAGAATCAAATTCTGTCTTTCTTCTCAAATTCATTTCTTCATGCTTCCTTCTGAAGTTCACCTAAGGCCACGTACTCAGAAAACAAGAGAAGACGATCCATTCTGAAAGACTGCATGACAATCTTCTAAAAGTCATAGTCAAAACAAAGTATCAAACCATATCCAGTATGAAAAAGGCCACTGGGAAGAGTTGAGATCTAAATGTCAGCTGTGTGTGTATGAGAGCAGCAGAAATGTACTTACATGGCTTTGCCTCATTCAGAATGGCACTCTTCATCATCTACAGACTCATGTAACACACATCTGTACTTGCCCTTCAGCTTTTTGTGTCTTTGTCTATTAAATACAGAGTATTTAGGAGAGGATTTTGTTTCCTATCACTGACGGTTTATGTTAATGGAATATTGGTCTGCAGCATTCAGTTTGTCGAGGAAAACTGTCAACAGTTGCCTGCAATAACAAAACAGTATGATCTATCTATCTGTCTGTCTGTCTGTCTCTGTCTGTCTGTCTGTCTACACACACACACACACACAATGTATAAGAACTGCTCACATTGTGATGTTGTCCTTAAACACAAAATATTGGCCATAATACACACTTGTTTCCTCTGTCGCCCTCTCTAATATCTTCAGACATTCCATTCGTTTAGCCGTGCCCACGCCTCTCTCTCTCTTTCACTCTCTCCCTCTCCTCCGCTCGATAAGCCTAATTACCCTTGTGCAAGAGAGTTCGTCTCTGTATTGCGGTGAGTTGTTTTTGGAGGGGAGGTTGTGAGCGCATACACACAGACACACACTCCTGCTCACACAAGGTTTAGGTGGTGTGGGGTTTCGAGCAGATAATTACATTTAGAGGAGTGAAGAAAAGAAAAAAGCTTAGAAGAAAGAGAACACATCTCTCTTTTTCTGTTCCTCTGCTTTACACTCTCCTTCTGCCACTCGTCTTCTGCCTTTAATTATCAGCGCAGCTCTGAAGCTCGACTGAAAATTCTCACCTTCTTCTAAGCTTTTTATTTAGTCTGTTTTTCTAGATGCAGAAAACACAACCTGTGAGAGACTTTAAACACGTGTGTGCGTTTATTTAAGCCTGATATCTAAGTCCTGCTGTTTGTGTGAAAGGTTTCTCTGTGATTTCAGAACTTTGGAAACAAACTCAGACACAGCTGATGGTTCTTGTTGCTGGAGGCTATGAGCTGTTGCCTTGGGGATAAACAGCATTAACCAGCTCCCTATAGAGATAAGATCATATATAGCGGGATTGTTACTTGTAATTTAATTCACTGTTGACCACTAACAAAATAATAGTTTAATTTGCTTAAGAGCCATAATGAGCACAGGAAACAGATTTCATTATGTGGAACTCATTTTCATTTGTCAAACAGAAGTTCATGTAATACAGTTTGTGTTGGGACTGCATAATTACTTTTGGCATTATTGTAGAATTGTTGAAACTGTCCAGGGCAATCCCAGTTCCCAGCATGCTTTTCACACATTGTGAGATTATTCTGTTTGTTTTCAGCAAGACAAGAAAAGGGAAAGAATACAATATTTAGCTGTTAGGCTTTAAATGAGTTTATGTTGAATGTTTGCAAGGCTACCAAAAAGCAGCGTTTAAACTGTGTTCACATTTCACGGAGAATCAATTCAGCCAAAGAATTATTTTTGATTTAACTCCAGCGCTAACAGCTCTTTACACATACAGACACTCCGTTAAACATCAACAAAATGCTTTAACTGTGATAAAACTGCACAGTTTTTATCAGTATTATTTGACCACCGTTAAGGTCACTGGATAAATTTAATACTGTGAGCCAAGCGCAACATCAAAACCTGCTGTATTACTGCGACTGCGTGAGAACACATAAATAAACAATAAACTCCAGATTAACTTTTAAAAGTTTTTTGTACTTTGCAAGATTTATTTATCTCTCACTTCAAAAAAGGTTCTTTAGAATTTTCAGGGGTCTGTAGGATTTTCCAACACGCATTTTAAATAATGCACTTTAATGTTTTTTAAACACATATCAAACGTGTGCTGCTAACCGTCAGACAGAAGCTTTTGGGGATCGTGGTAAAAGGGGTGCAGAATATAGGGATAGTTCACTAGGGACCGTGTCAAAAAATGTACATTTCTATACAGAGTACATCTGCAGTTAAGCTCTGTTCCTGCATTTACATCCTCTTCTGCCGACCCGCTCCTCTTAAACAGACCGTTTCTGAACCGTGTCTGTATTCTGAAAGATTTCTAACATTCTTTGAAAGTTCATTTGAAACGGTTAGTGATCTTTCCATCAGCCTCTTTCTCAGAAACAGTCTAATAAGAATTGCAATGAAAAAGTAAGGCACCCTTATGGATAACACACTAAGTATGTCTGTGTATTTTCATTCATTTTAATGTTTCACTGGTCCATAAACTCAATGTCTACAGACCCATTTCATACTCCTTTCACTCCCCAAATCTGGCCCATAATTCTGTCTGTAAAAATTTGATGTATTTCTGATCAATTAAGAATATTGATTAATTACAGATACTCTTACGAGTGACATTGTTGCCGGTCAGGGCCAATCCCATAATGCACCGGGACAAGCTCAGTGGACTTAATCAGCCAGAAATGCTGGATCCAGAAATGCTCATTCAGTGCCAAAGACATAAAAATAAAAAGGACCCGTGTTCACTTCAATCAAGCCATTATCTTAGCAGCATGCTAAGCTTATTAAAATACTGTAACTCATAAGTCCTACCAACTGATCTGATGCTCTAAACCAAGCATCACCTAAAACAGTCACTTTCATTTCAGGTTCAATTTCAATTCCTAAGAGGACAGCTATCTATTTTAGATAGCATCTTGTATCTTGTAGATAGCAAGTCAGCTCAGTAGGTTTTGGAACAGAGTCAGCGTTTCTTGCTCATCGTCTCACTGTTTAAGTCAGTGAGAAACTTCCTTCCTTTTTTCTGTAACACTCTCATCATCATTTCTGCGCTCCTTTCACCTCTGACCCCTGTTGCCATGACACCCAAATGAATACCCTTTGTGTCACCTTCTCTGTCATGTTGTGTTTGTGCAGACCGCTGCTGTCTGATGATCTGTGTGTGTGTGTTTGTACGACTAAATACTCCTGACCCACACTGTCTTTGTATCATGAAGGTTGTGCTAATATTTGACTGCCAACTGAAATTTTGTGACCTGTCTTAAATACTGTGGCATCACCAGCACTTAACCTGCCAGTCATTATCTTCTCAGCGCCTCACTGTCCATTAAACTCATAAAAGAGGTGAATGTAAAAAAATCGAATGTTGCTGTTTAAAATCGGAATACTGGGAATGTTTTGTTGGACCAGTTAAACAAAACCTGCATCAGAAATGTCAATAGATGTAAATAATAAATTACAGATAAATGAGTAAATGAATAATTTAAGGTTTTAATGCAATTATTAATTTAGTTCCTTTTTAAAAACAGAAAACTAAATAATATAATATGTTGGATTGGGAATTTCTCAATGTACACCAAAGACAGCAGGGGTACATTTGTTCAGTATATAATCATTTTATTAATATATTACGGTAATATAAGTTAAAGGTAATATTATTCCTAATAGGCTGTAATACAATTAAAGGGACACACTTTGGTTTGTGATAAAGCATCTGTGCTGATGGGCTGTCACAACACAAGCTGGGAAACACGGCTGTAAAACCATTTGACCAAACATGAATATTTTCATGTCGCTGCCTCATTCTGATTAACATGCAGAGCTTTTCAAATGAGATGCAAATATAAAGGTAAATGGGGGAGTGTTTTTGAGAGTGTGTTTTGCTTGCCCCTGATGCACTGAAAGATACAAATAAACAAAGAATCTGGTCAAAAAAACATGATTGTTGACCGTGTGCGTGTGTGTATGTGTGCATGAGAAAGACCTTGAGAAGTGATGGATCAATACTTATTCTTATCCACTTTCAAACCACCTTTTAATGCGTTCACACACCACAAACACACACTTCTGTTGCTTTAATTCAGTTACACGCAGCCCAGCCATCAAAACCTTCATCACCATACAGCAGAATACAACAAAGCCACAACGCAACCGTGTTAAGAAAACAATGCCAACACAAACACAACTCTGTTCTTCACACCCACAACCTCACATCCCACTTAAAGCCCCTCAAGGCTTCATTTTCTCTACTTACATTATTTGAAATACACAAAACCTAAGGCCACTGTGAACTGCTGTTTGCTGACAGTTGCCGTGACAGCGCTGTATTCATATCGGTGGTGTAATCAGATTTAACTTTGTTTTACTTTCATTTCAGCAGTGTTATCAGAGTGGGCTGCTAACTAGTTGCTAGGTGATGGATGCACCCAACTGTCTGACAACACGACAAGAAGCCTTTGTCCTCTGCATCTGTAGGCATCTGAAGGCATCTGATGGCTGTTGAGAAGAACTGAGTGTTTTGTGAATAGCAAACTGAAAGCATTGCATTCTAAACTGATGCAATAGTGGTAAACATTAAAGCAATGCAATGTGAGCTCTTAAATGTGAATGCATGTTATTGGGAGACGCTTGATTAATGCATAATTGATTTCAGCAGAGTAAAAAATTCATAACACGAATACTGGGCAAAATACAGCTGTTTAAAACTTTTATACTTTACTGTACAACATGAACATTAGATTTTTTCAGTCAATATTTCTCTTGCCAATCGCAGTGCTTTCTAAAATTACGACTTAATTCATGGTGTCACAGAATTTGACCAAAGTTTTAAAACTTAAAAAACAGCATAATTTTGGAACAATAGTCCCGTGTGCCCATAATGTCTGAAAATGAACAGAAGAGAAAGGAACAGAAAACAGAGTCAGTGCTCTGATAGTCTGTCTTCAGAACACAATAAAAGTGCAGAAATCACCAAATGAACAGCAGATGAATTCTCCCAGGCTGTTGACCACTGAACTGTGCAGATGAACTTTCATTTGTGAGTCACGCTTGTAGCTTCTGTTCTCTTCACAACAACCTTGAGCGCTAACAACCTTCACACACTCCCATTAGTCTCTGTATCAACGCTAACCCTCAGCCCAGCGTTTGTTTCCGGCATGCCCTTCTCTCATTTGCTATCTTTCTCCAAACTCCTCTTTCTCTCTCCCGCTCCATTTTATTGGCTGTAATCTGGCAGTGGTGATTTATCTCCTCTGTCTTCACTGGAGCAGATGCTGCTGACCTTGCAGAATGTCAGAATTGTGTGTGTGTGTGTGTGTGTGTGTGTGTGCGCATAAGTACATTAGTGACTTCATAGCTGTCTGTATGTTTTGTGTCTGAGTGACTCTGTAATAATACAATTAGCATCACTTACGTTCTGTTAAGATGTTGTACTTTTATAGATTATATTCATACATATCAAATATTACATTTTTCATTATTTCCACTTAGACATTCACTTATCTGAATCTATCCTAAAGTGTAAAGTAAAATAATAAAGTTATTTATTTTTATAACATTCCTTTTATTTTCTCTCTTTCTCTTGTTGACCTTAAGAATTATAAACTCACTTTACATATGTAAAAACAGAATATTCCTACACTCTCAGTACTCAAACCCAACTTCCTCCAAGTTCAGTTTCTGCTGCAGATATCACAGCTTGGTCTGATTTGACTTTAGTGCTTGTCTGAATACAGTCATATTTAAACTCATGTAACCTTTGAAACTCATGGCCAGCATCAGCCCTGCTCTGATACCTGAATATTTAATGCTCGTACAGTATTACAGCAATCAGTCAACGCTCTGACACATGAAGAGAGGACCTGTTGTACTTTAACACATTATCACTGTGTTTGCAGTGAATAAAATTATTATTATAAAGAAACACAGCTGCTTTTAACTGAAGTCTGTCATCTGTGATGCAGCTGATTTACAGTGTGTTCACTAACAATGTTAATCTCTCATTTCATTTTGCTCCCAGCATCTCCCAAAGTCTCATTTACCGACACTGTTTTCTGCTTAAGTTAAACCAGGGCGGTTATATCTGGGTTTAATAAAGAGCCACCAATTAGCCAATCAAATGGCCAAACAGATACTAGCGTGTGTCTCAGTGTTACCACTCTGACCAGTGCCCAAAACCTACCTAAAACCATTAAACTAGACCAGCCCAACCAGTGAATCCATCAGAACCATGAGTTAACAAGCACAGCTCTTCCATTCAAAATAGCTTAAATGGAAAAATAATAATTATAATCATAATCAATAAAAATAATCAAAGTAATATCTTCTAATTCCTCGGAGGGATATTTTGTGAAATTAAAACACAGATTTCTGGCCTCCAGATACATTAGATTTATTAATATATATTACGCCGTCAGCAAAGCTGGGTTTTTCGAGGTCAGAATGGGTTTAGAAGGACAATGTGGGTGGTTTGGGGCACAAAATTTCACATCTGAGCCTCACCCAACTGTTCTGTTGCCTGACAGCAAACAAGGGCTAAAAATTCTCATACGTCACTCTGGGGGCATTTCAGCAGGACATGAAACATTTCAGCATAATATATGACTCAGATCTGTAGATTTAATTCACAGTTCTGAGCTAATGTCTTTAATTTTCCACAGCCGTCAGATTAATCGAATTTATTACAGTATGAAGATTAAAATCAGGACAGCACAGAACCTGCAGCAAATGTTTTACTGTCCTGTGGTGTTTTTCTCTTCCTCTTAATTTACTTTAAAAATAAACAGTGATAGTTGTTGTGTATGTTTATGTATATGTGTGTTTGTGTGTGTGTGAGTGTGTGTGTGTGTTCACAATACACCAGAAATATGCCAATGATTCCATTTGAAGGGGATGTATTTTCATTTCACAATGTTTGACCCTCACAAGTTTGCAAAGACCCCCAACATAATGTGTGTGTGTGTGTGTGTTTTGTAATTTGTGAAAGAACCTTGAGCATGTGAGGTGGTCTGTGGTGTAAAGGTGGGAGTACACACTGTATCACACACACGATCTCCAACATCTAATGTAAGACCTGCTTATACCTTTAATGAAATCTCTTCACTTACTTTTTCTAAAGTTTCTCCTACATTCAGTTTGATTGCATTCATCTAAAATTGTGTTTCGTTCAATTTCTCTAGTTCTCTTATAATGATGCTGAAGCGAAAGAGCTCACTTATGTTCACCAAACTGAACAAAATGAAGACAAACATGTGAAGTGATGAATGGTTTCACCTTGAATTTCTGCTTGCCATGTTTTAACCGACGCTGCTTCTGTTTGTGCTCTTTCCAAATTCTTTCTCTGTGAAGGCCAGATGAAGCAAAGTTTGAAACACGAGCAAAGACAACAGCACAGAATTAAAGTATAAACTCTTTCTTTATGTAAATTATTCATTCTGTGATCCACAACAGAACAGCCTTGTTAGGGAATGTAACGTCGCTCACAGAGGGCCAGAAAATGGGGAAAGAATTTGTCGAGATCAAAGATGGGCACGTTATAATTCATGACACCAGGGGCGGCGACACGGTTTGGCTAATGATCAAAGGCAGCGCGGCGGCAGCGGCGTATCAGACAGGCAGAAAGCCAAACAATGAAGCACGACGCCTCATCGTATTACATTCTGCTGACAGACCAGGTTAGCATGAGACCGCCGCGACCCGCCCCCAAACACCCCCCATTACCTGCACTGCTCCAAAACTGCCTCTGGCACACTTAGCATGAAGCTACACTGACAAATCACCTTTGTCGCATACCGCGAGCCCAACAGTGATGTCATTATCACAACACCACAACACAATGACATTTCACACTGACGTAATGAGCTTATTGAAAGTGTGATGATCTAATGTGGTATTAACTCATATATGATTTAAGATAATAAAAATTTAATTTACTTTTAAAGATTGAGATTAATGACATTTATAACTTTTTTTAAGAGATTCTCGCTCTTATCTTGCTCGGTATGAAGCGATTAAATGACTAACCATACATAAAAGTTTCTACTTAAAATAGTTTCAGAAACACATTGTCATACGTCAGACGATGCACCTTTGCATTGTCTCTGAAATGACAGCACACGCTCTCAGTGATTTGTGGCTGTTTGATTGATCTCAGCAGGCACAGCAGTGGTAATTATAACCCCTGATAAATGCACAACACACTGACTGTAATATCAGGTGTGTGTGAGCACAAATCTTCTCACTCCTTCTGAAATAACAGACGACTAATAATCGTGTAGGAAAAGCAGAGGGCAAACAAACAGACAACATGATGCAACACTACAGTCAGTACTACAGTCAGGTCTGTTTATAGCTACAAGTGATATTAACAGCTGCTTATGGCCGTGCAAAGTTATCAATTAATGCCTTTGTTTATTTATAAATATACTGAAAGCTGCAAATAAGGCTAAAACAGTTATCATGGCTCAAATAGACAATTATAGATTAAATATTAGCTGTGATAAGTCATCTTTTGTTAATTTATTGTTACTCTTTTGCGACCTACGTAGTTAATATATTCTGTTTTTAATTTAATACAATGTCATTTCTTGAGAAATGCATTATAGGAAAGTTTTTTGGGGGCTTAAAAGTATGTCCAATTTTCTCTGATCTGTCCCAGCACACGTGAAAATTAATATTTCAGTTTAATAATAACGAGCAAAGCAACTTCAAAACTTCACCAACATTCCAGAAGCCCTTGAAGTTTTTCCTTTAACAAGCTAAAAAATGGGAATTGTGCAGATGTATCTATTATTATTCCAAACACGTCTCCTTCAGACAACGCAGACAACTCCATCTACTGCCTTGTAAATTCATTCCCGTTCTGACGTGAAGATGGAAGATGACAGCCCCCTGTTTTCAGCACATTCTTCTATCTCTTCCTGAATCCACTTATTTCTGCTGCTTTCTGGAGACACTGAAACTTGTGAGAATGAAATGTCTGTTCTTCTGTGCAAAATGGCTGAACTTTGACTCCGCCCACTAATTCTGTCTCAACTGTGTTTCTGTGCGTTTGAACGCTGCATCAACATGAGGTCGCCTCATTAGCATAATGCTTTTTATTGGGGGGGGGGACAAAGGTCAGTGCAATTGATATTCAAGCAATGCAATCAATATCAGTTCACTGGAGAATCAACAGGACATTCTGGGAACAAATCAAATCTCCAGAGAGATGTTAATGGATTGTTAAGGCATTTGCATTGATAAACATCTCCTTAATGTGACATTTATCAACTGTGTGGAGCGATGCAGATATTTAGAGCCCAAATGAATATGCTAGCCAGACGGAAAGAGACTGAAACATTTAAATGAGATATTTACCTACATCAAGCCCGTAGCCTCCTGTAGAGCAGAGATATATTACAGAGAAATACTTCAGCTGTGGTCAGGATGAAATGCGTAATATACAATACGTTTGATTCTGTTTGTTGAGGGCTGGGCGCAGTGCTGGTGATATAAGTAGGTTGATTAAATATGAGGGAACTAGCGTGAGAACTCTAGGCGACTCTGAGATATGATTGATTCAAAGGTCCAAAGATATCAGTCTAAATATTTCTGCAGTGCAAGAATATGATTCACTTTGAAAATGAAATTATAGCAGGATTTGGCTCTAAGTGCAATAATAAATGAATTGGAATAGGAATCACCTCTCAGCTTTTACATTATGCATGAAGGTGTTCAGAAAGTTGAGTAATGGCCTTTGCATTAACGCTCCAGTCAGAGCTCAGTCCTCCATCTCCAGTCTGTGTGTGAATGAACAACTGTGTTGAGGAACAGAATGAGAGTGTGTGAGTTCTGTGTAATCGGTTGCTCCCATTATCCCCATCAAATCAACTCTGCAGGGGTCCTTTGTTACAGTACACATAGTCTCTCTCTCTCCGCCTCTCTCACACACACACACACACACACTTGTTCAATCTGATGTTAAGTAAGGCCTAAAAGTCTACAAGAGTCCGCATTTATAAATCTGGGATTTAAAATCTCATTTAAGTTGAAAACTAGACAGGAAGTTATAGAATCTGAAATTCTTTAAGATTTTAAACAAATAAAAAATTACTAACTATTTACTATATCTAAAAAAATACTAGGTTATTCTCAACCCATGGCTGGACAGAATGTGCAGTTGGGTTATTAATGACCAATGCTGGGTTATTATGCAGAAGTCAGGCTTCAGGTGTGGGTTACTGTGATAGTCAAATACCACTAAATTAGTGACTGTCACCATGGTAACCTCTTTGCACAAGCGGTCACGTTGCTTCCATAGAAGCACACAAGATGGGTTTTGGACCATTCTCAAAGCATGCTGGGATCACACGGATCAGCAGCTTTAGCGCAGACGTGAGACCTGAGAGCATGTGGTCATTTAAGCAAAAGTCTGGCATGCTGAAACTCTGCAATTAAACTTCACTCA
>JBAJNP010002406.1:0-48444 GCA_036877545.1 Yasuhikotakia modesta
TATGAAGCAAACACAAGCTTACATGTAATGGAATGTGTAATGCATCACTCAGGTAATACGTCTCGGTTTATTAACACATAAGTGGGCTATATCCGTCTAAAATTAATTTGGGAGAGGATGCATTCAAGACGATCCTCTCATTTGCTGATGAAAATGTGATTTATCTGAGTGATACAGACATATCCGGTGTCCTCTGAAATCTTCCTCTTCCCATATGTCTCCATTTTACACAGAACTGAGCTAAAGCTGCGTTTCTAACCCAATCTTATAACCTCAGGAAGACCTACATGATTTCTCCTCCATTTCCATCATCTCTGCTAAAGTGGGTTTCTGTGGCACGTGAAAACACACGGACCACCCAGATGACAGAAAATAGATGATCAAATGGTGTCAAATACCCTGGAAACGATGGCTGCAGTTTAGGACCATTTTGAGAAAAGTAGAGAAGATAGATAGTCTTTGAAAATGACTCAGAATGATGGGCTGAAATCAAAAGATTTCGACCCTCTCCACATCAAACATCATAGCAAAATATGAACTGACACGAGCAGAAGAATTCACTTTGCCTGACCTTTCATCTATGGAACCTCCAGTAGAATTATTTATGCAGTTGTGTCTGATGTGTTGTGGGCAGGGATAAAAATGTGACTGCATCATATGCTGACATCACAGAGCTCACAGGAAATGTGATTGTCTGTAGTCAAAACATTTGCTAATGATGTTAATGTTATTATTGAACAAATTTGATTTGAAATAACCACAAGATGAGTAACAATAACAATATATTACTATGGTGATGATTATTGGCTACAATCATTGAATAATGATAATAATTTTAACGTGTCTGATTGGCATGTGCCAATGTAGCAATGGTATGCCTGTCTATATTTCACTGTTAATCGCTGTATTATTGCCACTGCTACCTGTAATACCTTTGATAAAACCATTAAGAACTTGTTGGCACAACATTCCAACTCCTCCAAACTCTGTATAATTGCTTGTTTTGATATCATCCATCGAAGCCCCGTTGCGTGTATCGAGGTCTCATACCTCACTGTCTGTGCACTCTGACACACAAGTAAGAATGTGTCATTTTTCAAGCCACACAAAACCTATGGTGCCGAAACCTTTCATTTCTCGTGAGGCAAAGGCAGAGGAGGTAGGCCCTGTTTGATAACAGCAATTCTGGAAAGGTCACAGGCGTCAAGAAAATAGGAAGAATGAGGCAGGAGATTTTAAAGTTGTATTAATGAGAACCCCTTGCTGGCACATGCCTCTGAGGTCAGACCATCACCTAAAATGATAAAGATTTATCATGGGAAGGCAAGCTGGTCAAAGCTTCCTCTTATCTTGTGCCATCTCTTTATGAAAGCAGCCACTGTCAGGACCCTCGGTGGATTAAAGCCTTTCCTACACGCCTGCAAAGCTCTGAGTGAAAGAGAAACATCCAATAAGTCTGTAAATATTTTATGCAATATATTTTGTAGTCTTTGAGGATTTTTAAAGGGAGTGAGCGCATTATGCCGGACTTTGAAGATGCGCTCTGAAGAGGTGACATGTATAAAACAGGAAACTGCTGGAGATAATAAATAGATGACCGTCCTTGTTGAAATTTCTCCTTTTAAAAATGTGGATTTCACAGATTTACATCTTAAAAACCCGAGTGGAAGATATAACTTAAAAACTACTCATGTTATACAATTTTGTGATAATCGCTCTGGAAATCTGTCTGATCAACTTTTAATAAACTTTGCAGGCACTGTAGATCTGCATTGCGTTTAAAAAACGTTTCATGGGCTCTTCAAATGTGATATCTTTAATATTCGGTAAAATACGCTTCCTGTTCATAATTCCCATGTCAAAGTAACAGGTGAAAAGGAGAAGCACTTAATTTGGTGTACGGGATGATTTATGGAAATATCTATAACACAAATAGCTTTCATCACACCGCAGGACGTAAGTCCGTGGATTGTTCTGATGTCTAATCTCCTGCCACGTGGAGGCCGTGAGAACGGGATGAGTTTGTAATGCACGTCACCGGCGAACATCAAACATCCTGCTGTGGTAAACAGAAAAAAATAATCAATAGTAAAGCAGTTTATGTATTCAATCAAAAGACTAAAATAAAATCAATGCATTTTACAGTTTCCAGGCAAAATAAATCAATGCCACTTTAAAGACGAATCGCAACATTAAAAATACAGTAACATTATATCAAAATAAATACACTAATGCTGTGTTAAATGCTAATGCTGCTGAATTTTGTACTGCCTCCTTTGCATCAGTCAACTTTCACGCTTAGTTACATGTTCATCCATATTCTTAAGTGATATGTATTTTGTTTGAGGCAGGGACCCCCGAGGGGAAGAAATAAAGGCATAAATCTATTGTTGACATGGCAACCATTAAACTTGTATTTCAGGACTACAGCGTGAGGCCGTTGGACGGTGTGATAAAATGTGTGAACACAGATTCACAGAAATTGTTGCCGCAACGGTTTCTATAGCCTGACGTCTGTCACGGAGAACCTAAGAGCTGTTCTACAAATAAAAGCGTAACAGAACCGAATCTGCTGCACGCGATTGAAAGACAGACTTTGGTCCCTTGTTTGTTTGTTTGTTTGTGTTGTTTATTTTCGTGCTGCTATAATAAACTTATGCATGATATTGAAACAGTGTTCTGACCAAGTATACAGAGGCATGCTGTGCTAAACTGATATGAGTGCAGTCTTGGGATTCTTTGTAATATTATAAACATTCTGGCTGCTGTGCAGTATTATAACACCAAAGCTTTCTAATCCGTAAGCTTTAGTAATAGTACAGAGTCATTATCTATAATGTAGGTACTGAATTATCTGCACAGCATTGCCTCAACCAAAAAACACCAATTAAGACACAATATAAGCTCTGACATCTGTACTAACTGATGCAAAATTGATTTATTTGAATTACATGTTATTAAGCTACTTTTGTGGTTAAATCAGCTCAGTTACACAAAGTGAGTGAATCCAACCACATCTAATCACATTCATTCTACTTACATGTAAAGTGTACATGAAGCCGCACAACAAACAACACAGCTAACAGGGAACGTTCTCGGGACATTGGCTAGCGTTCTCTATAGGTTTCCTCAACGCTGTAAAACAATTCTTGAAGTAACATTAGTAGAACATTTTATATGCATTTCATACAATGGTACATATCATACATCAAAATGTTATTCTTAGTTGTTATTGGAACATTTTAAAAACATTACATATTTAAAAAAATCTTTAAACATTCAAATACTGTTCAATACATCTAAAAATTCCTAGAACCTTCAAAATAACATTCATGTTATGTAACAGAAACATCAGGGAAGCGTTCCTACAACCTAAAACTGTTAACAGGATAAATACACTCAGTGATCTTTAACCATATGTTTCATGTTTAATTCCCTCACAGATTTAGCAACATGACTTGATGTGAGATTAGTCTCAGCTAAACTTTACTCAGACTCCAGTAGCTTTCATTCTGCACATATGTTCAACATGAGAGAAAATGATTTACTGTAAAAAGGTTGTGGGGGAAACTATAATCTGCATGCTGGTGACTTCAACCGGGTGACAAATAAAGTCTTTCAATCATGCATAAATAATTAGCACATAATTAAATATTCAGGAGCAAACACCTATGGCCACGCCCCCGAACATAACACAGCCTAAACCAATACAAACCAACACCATTAACAGTTATTCTTAAACCATTCATTTATTTTTATTTCTATTTATTTTTAACTATTTATTTATTCTTTGAAAAATCTGATTGTTTACTCCTCTTATGTATTTCTGTAAAAACAACGTTTCCGTGTCATTGTTTACTAGTTGTGTTGAGTGTGTTGAGTTGTTTGTTCCCTCAACATGAAGTTAAGAAGAACGTGAGCCAGATCTGAACACGTGCCCCCGCCTGCATGCTCTGGAAGAAGCTGTTTAAGTTACAGGGTAGAGAGAGCTGTTAGAACACAGAAGGAAATGAAGAGCTGGACACAGGATGCGTTTCGTATTGTGCGTTCAGACAGCAGGGCTGCCAGACATGGGAGGTGGACTTGACATTTTTGTGGATAACAGATGGTGCAATCCTGAACACATTACCCTTAAAGAACAGGTTTGCAACTGAACATGCAGCTACTGTAGCCACGTAACCTGCTGCGCGAGATGGTATCCACATGCTATTGCTTTGCCTGTGTTACGTATGTCCCGGTCTGTGCCGACACCATACAGCTGAGGCAAAACATGCCGCTCTCACCTAATTCTCAATGGAGCACCGACCGCATTCAATTAGCCGGGCGTTAAATGTTTCACCCTCACTAATGCTCTCATTTGTGCTCTGGGTCTGTGAAATGCCAGCATCAAGATGCCATTTAACTCTATTGCTTTGCCACCCAGGGCAGTTCAGAGCACCGGTTAACTCGCCTTATTCCCATAGGGGGTGTTTGTTTAACTATAGGCATTTGGGTGCTGAAAAAACATTCTAAAAACATAATGTCCCACATTAGTACTGATAATAATGTATAGCTTAAATGCCATTGTAAGCTGCTTTGGATAAGTATCTACAAAATGCATGAACGTAAATGCATGTTTTTACTCGTCCACTAACAGTGTTCAGTGTGTGTGCATCACAGGACAATTGTGTCCTATTTTTTCTTTCTAGGAGTCCTGAACAGTTGCAGCACAGTGTCATTTCCACCACATATCAAATTATGTATTATGTTTGATAGAATTTTGTGGTGGAAGTGACATTTCTGAATTGTTTTTCCAATTGATTTTTCATTACAGGCGGCTCTTCACTGACACTGCTGCATTCCTGGTAAACAAGCAAACAAGGACATTAACTTTTGGACAAAACACATTATTAGGGCCAGAAAAGTTTGTTGTAGTGGGAATAAGACAACAGCTCAGGGACACGTAATAAATCATGCAACAAATTCTGGAAATTACGGATTCTGGAATTTACACGATCGGTTTATAGTTTATAATAGTTTACAATTGAAAGACTGTAACAGGTAAAAAAAAAACTAAAATCGGTACATAAAAGCTCTTGCAAAAGAAGCAAAACTTTCTGAAGTTCCAGGAACACCCACATTTGACTCATAACTTTTAGTGGATTGTTACGAACATCTTGGTGGTAACAAAGAAAGCTCTGGGTGACATGAAGCAGCCAATCAGCAGCCGCGGTTCAGACCGCATGGACCTTTGTGTGGACAATGCGAGTGCAATAACAGGACACAGCTACAGTTCCTGATAATAAGCTGTGGATCACAAAACATCCTCCACAGCGGCGGTGCTAAAGGACGGATGCCTCCAGCCTCCTCAGAACCTTCTTACTTGATCTTACTTGTTGCATCATGAAAATCTTGATCCTGAAGAGGAGGTTCCAGATCACGCAGATCCGCTTCCATCCGCTCTGTGCCGGTCAACCCTGAAATAAACATTTTGCAGATCGGATCAGATGTTGAGTGGGTAAAAACTGCTTGTTAAAATGCATATTTGATTACTGGAAAGGCTAGAAGCATTTTTTGAAACGAGAGCGAGTTGCTGTGTGTGATGGCTGATGGCTGCGTAACGCATGCAAAATAGACTGGGTTCATTTAGGAGGCAAACTCAACTATAATACCCAAACAAGCCCCCCTCCCGCCCCCCCCAGCTCTGTGAGGTGGCAAGAGTACTGTGTAGCAGTCGATGACTCATTCATGGTGAACGGCCCAGCTTTTTTCACTGTTGACTGTCAGCTCCCAGACTATGAAAGCCTTGTTTGTCTTAGAAATGGGGTTTGGCTAGGAGAAACACAGCTGGTTTGGCCTATCAGATCTCTAAATGTTCAACTTTCCAACAGGAGTCATTCAAAAGCAAGGAATGGGAGCTGCCTGTTGGGAAATAGTCCCGGATTAAAGGGGCTGAAAGATTGAAAAAGTAATTTAAAAAATAATGGGCTTTTTAATGACTAAACCTAAGGGACACCCAGATGTGCTCTTTGTTAATTTTCACTTGTGTAATGTAAAATTCCAACTGCTTAATTACTCTAGTATACACAAAGCAAATGCTTTTAACGAAGCAATTATGGGAGACAATCTCGACATAGCACCACAGCTCTTACAAACACCCCCCGCCTCTCGGACAGACTAGCCTTGTTCTTAGAAAAAACCCTTTGGTTTGTCATGTGTTAGATGACAAAGGGAAACAGTTTATTAATGGTAACACTTTCACCCAGCCTTTCTCGGATTGGTCTTGAAATGCTAGGGCTGCTTTTAAAGCAAGCCATTAAACAAACATTAATTTTTTGGGTTAAAAATGAACAAAAATCAATTATTGTACAAGTGCATAACAGATGGGTGTTCAACACAATGTCCTTATCTTACCCCAATTCCCAAAGGTAACTTTGTAATAATCATTTATATTCATAACTGTTGGGTCACATTTTACATGAAATGTAATTTTAGCTTCATTTGACTTGTAAACTTGCCTGCAGTTTTATGTTTCAAACAGAGGTGGCAGTAGAGAGGTCACAGATGGCAGATTTAATATCATCATTTGCCTTAAAACTTCAGATAATCACTGTCTGTATGTTGTGACAAGTTTGAAGTCCTGGTATCTGATCTCAGCTGCAAAGAGAGAAAATAAAATGCTATCATTAAAACACATTTAACACAACACACACAGACATCCAAGACACTCCTCCCCATATTTGTAAGATCACAAAACAATTAGCAAAGTGAAACAATAAATTAATGACACCAGTTTAAATATTTTTTTATTTTATTTATTAAGGTTGTTCAGCTCTGAAGGCCGGTTCTGGAGAAAGCATTAGAGTGGGGAAACATAAAAGCCGGTAGAGGTTTGTTCTGCTTGTTAGTGCCTTTATATGAAGAGAAGATATATCATGTGCTGAAGGGGGCAATGTTGGCATTGTTATTGCCCTTTTAGATCAAAAACATCATTTGGGAACATGTCTTCTGACATTCTGTGCTGATTTTCTTTTCTTTCTGGAGAATCAATAGATCCGGTGCCAAAAAACATAAAAGGTGGCAACTTGTGCCCGCTGGAAAAGAACTGAACAGCTGTTGGTAAATATCATTACAATATTACATGTTTTATTGCCGGTTTAATAGTGACATATTTGATGTCTGTGCTCAGAGGACATTAACATTTAGAAAGATCAATATAACTTCTGCTTGCAGATGTGATGAGAGGCTATTTCCTGTGATGGAGGAATCTGTGATGGTCAATGGATGATGTTGGTCTGCAGGTTACCTTAGCATGTGGCCTTATGCAAACTGACCATTATAAAGCAGGATGTATGCATGTATTAGTCAGACAACCAAACAATTATCCACATACAATATATAGATACCGCAGAAAATAATGCAATTGCATTAATTAAATAAAACTTTTAGTGAAAGCAGGCACAGGTAAACACTGTTTTCAAACAGTCCGTGTTTTCATCTTATCAGTTCTTTATTCTTAAGTCTTATTACACATATTACGAAACTGCATTTTGCTGTTTCCCTTCAAAAAGAAATGAAAATTGCTCATTGAAATGATTGCATCTTGTGCGTGGCTTAAAAATCATGCCTTTGAGATGCAAAATCCAGAATTATACTTTCCCTGACGGATCTAAATTGCTAATGCGCTCCGTATGGGAGCCCAGGATCCCTTTCAAGGATGGGAATCTTAAAGACACAAACCTGATAGCTGCACACTTGATCAAAGCCTGGCCATGCCGTGTTTGTCCCTCTGAGGAACGGCACAGATGCAAAGCAACATGCATATTCTGAGCCACATTTACAGGTTGTAGGAGACTGACAAGACAATTGCCAAATTTCCCTAACAAAATGAATGAATTGCTGCTAATTGACATATCCCTCAATTTGATAATTTCCTAACAACTAATTTCACCAACGAAAGGTAATATACATATCTGTCATATCATTGCTGTCAGTTTCTTCACAGGGCATTTTTAATAGTAATCAAAAAGCAGAAACATACATCCATCACTTATTATCACAAAGTAACAATAAGGTTCATAAAAACTATGAATATGGTTAATAAAACTGTATTTAAAGTATTAATGTTTACTTTACAATCTGCAGCTTTCTCTCTACTGCCCTCTCTGTTTGAAACATAGAATTGAAGGTTACCTGTGGAATTATTTTCTTAGAGTTTAAATGTTAGCTGCTGTAAGAACAAACTGCACCATTAACAGTCTCTGGACATGCAGTATAGTAGCTGAACCTTAGTAGATGTTTTTAGATGGACATTTCCCACGAAATCACACCAAACAGCTGAAATTATGAATTATTTACTAAAATCTAAGGAGATTGTGTTCATGCACTGATCTGATACATGTTCTTGCACAACTGATTTATTTTTGTTCCCAAAAACGTTAAGAGATTGCTGCATAAAACCCCAAAAATACTCAAATAATCAAAAATAGTTTTGTGGGTTTTAGTTCATTTCTTTCAGGCCTCAAAAATAACGATCGTTCAGAACTTACTTTTGAAGTCAGTTTTTTTGGGAACTTCTGTTTGAAACAAACTTACAGCGCAGTTGCTCTGATTGTTCTCCCTGTGAAGGCATCATTTATGCTTCCTGGAACGCACGGTAAATCAATGCAGGAAAGAAAATTGTGCACTTCAAGCGATTTCACAGGGTCTTTAAGTTGAAGTCTCGTGCTCTGAAATCTGAAAACATTTTTGTTTGTTTTTAAAATTGGGACAAGTTTTGGGCTCCTCGAGAAACGGAATCAATTCTCCATTCTACCAAAACACTTTGATAGAGGCGCTATATAGATTTATAGTCATGGCTACCTTTAAGCTTACGGCTCCTCCATATTTTTTAATACACACTATCAATTTGTATGTCAGTAATCGTGGTCTACGGTTTGACTAGATGTTGCTGTAAGCACCACAGTGTGCTGTAAACTGTATTCATCTGAGATGTGTTTGCAAATAGAAGGCATGATGTAACGTGTTGTTCGACCTGAACAGCAAAGAAAGCTGTTCTCTCCTGAAGCTCCCTAAATATAACATTTCGTTACCCCCTTTACCCTACACGCATTACGTTAGGCTTCACCTACACATAATTATTCTTTATTTAGATGGATTCATTTGTATTTATTGTTAAATGAATCCCAATCTTAGGAGTCTGACACAGCCGAAGGAAAGTAAGTGAACCATATAAGTGTGTTTTAGAACACAAACAAACCGAGGCCAACTCCTACATTCAGCCCACAATACAGTGCGATCTTCATTTCACAAAAACATTCCAGCACAATAGCACTGGAAGAAAAGAACCTTTTCTTTGTCCCTTTTCATGACTCCTGCCAGTGAATTTACACGCTCCGCTTGTTTCTCTCCTGTGATTTAGCTAATTCGCCAGGGTTGCCCACTCACACTCCACAAAGAACAAACACGCACAGTCCAAGGCCAAACCGAGCTGGATAAACTTTCCCACCAACTTATTACTTGATGAGAACCTGTCACAGGGGAGGAAGCGAACAGGTGTCCTATCTTCACAGAAAGACCCTGGGAATAAAGACTACAAACTCTCATTAACACATAAGTTGCAGTAGATTCCACACCCACTTAAAGATCAACACAACAATGGAGTATGACAAGCAAAGTCAATTGAAGTTTAGAACTCAATAATTACTTGGATGACTAAAAACTGTGTCATGTTTTATAAATCAGCGCGATTAATTAAAGAAAACCAGGGATGTGTGAGAACTTTCCTTCTGTCTCTGTAAGGCTCTATGCTGAAGTTCCTGAAGTTTCTTCACAATGATCTGTCCCATACACTCAATATTCTGCCAGGCCTCTTACATCAGGGCACCTTGTATTTTCCATAATTTCATGAAGGTGCTTCATATGAGAACTTAAAGGACTAATTGGTCCACAGAGATCAGTGATATTGTAAGTTCTGCCCAGCTTCCAAGAACCAGACCTGCCACATAAGTGGTTAATCACCTCTGAGCCTCACGCCTGACTTAACAGACACTTTGATATCCAAAGAGTAGCTGTAACTAGCTGGAGGTGCCTTGAGCCGCAATTTGCCTCCAATGAGAGACAAACCTGGGCTGGAGAGACGATGAGGGGCTGGTATGCCACAGTGGAACCTTGCAGGCCTGATAAAGAGCATGACATTTCACTGTCAGTAATGCAGACACTTCATTTGACAAGATCATTATGTCAAATCTATGAGTATTATCTATAGTTCATTAATTATTCAGCAATTAGCCTCAATGTCAAGGTCTTTGATATAATAATGTCTCTCAGAATGTTTGCCTGCAGGTCCAATGATGTCAGTACCAAAGGGAACAGCAACCTGTTTGTTTGAACAGCCCGGCTGGCTCAGACATAACAACATTGGGTCAACCAATGGCGTGGGACTATCTGTTTGCTCATCCAATGGTAGATAAGGGTATATTTTAAACTTGTTTAGAAGCAATAATTACTTTTCCTATTCTTTCCAGCGCTGTACACATTTCTAAAAATACATCATTGCAATACAATACATAAAAAAATTTATTCATTAAAATATGAGTGTAAAACTGGAAAATGCAGAAAATCATTTTCTTTCTGGCCAAAAATTTAACATTTTAGGAAAACCTCAACATGTGCTCTACCCACCTGACTGACTAACTTAAAATGTTCTGTAAATATAAAGAATAAAAAATCCATAAAGGTCACACAGAACATTTTGGGACACTCAGCAGCATATACTGTCAGAGCATAAACATATCTTTGTCTCAGAGAGAAATACTTGTGAACATAATACAAGCACTGGCAGAGATGTCCCCTGAGGAGCAGTCAAACTCCCAGCAAATGCCGTTGTCACAAAATCAAAGGTTCCTAAAATGTCACTGGATTTTGCGCTACTTGTCTGTCAATTCAATGTTAATACACATCTGACTCGGGCATCGCGACACGAGATATTCTATTGTCTTTATTTCTTATTAACTCAAAACATCCTCTACTGTTTACTGTTTGGTACAGAAACAACCCAAGCCACTTCTTTCTGGAACTTTTTAATTCAAGATATTTAGTTCAAAACATATCAATAACTTTATCAATTTATTGCCCCCGATTCCCGCACCCACCAATACATTATTCTGCCCCTCAGGGCATCTTTGTGCAATTAGGGCATCAAACACACAGGAAAATATAATTGTTTAATTAGTGATTTTTAATAGAGAAAAGCAAATATGCACAAATAAATTAACTCAATTAATAAGAAAAATGCTTGGAATGTTTAAATGGGTAATTTTGCACTTTCTGAATTGTTGACAAATGTGTAATTGTTCTAATTCCACGCTCTATGCTACTTGCAATTTCTTTAGAAATGATGCACAAAAACAAATAATACAGACTATAATCAACATTATCTAATATAGTGCTTACTTACTTTAACTTCAACTTTCTTAACTAATGTCTTTTTACCACTGCCTTGCATTAAAGCCATGACGAACAAATGTACACACTGTGTTATATTTTATATATATGTATAAAAATACATATGTATATAAGTATGCAGTATATTAGATTGTTGATTATAGTCTCTATTATTGTTGATTATAGTTGCATATATATGTATGTATTTTTAGACACATAAATATAACATGATTTTAACCTAAGACTGTTACCAAGTTTGGTTTTCAATGTCTAATTAAGCTATTTACTGACCCAAAAAACCAATAACCCAAAACTGACAGTGTCAGATGTAAAGATAAATCTATTGATTTAAATAAGAAACAAGTCAGAACTTAAAGTGCTCAAAAATAAATGATTTAACAGCAGATAAAAAATAGCTATTCAATGTACTACTGAAATAGTTCATTTTGTACATTCAATTTCTAATCATAATGTTATTAATAAAGTGTTGACATTTCAATTTTGACATGAAAAGCAATTGCTCCACTAAAACCTGATACAAGATGAATTACTATTATGTGACATTACATCTCCAGGCAAGGAGGCGTGACCTTCAACAGAGATATTTGGCGAGTGAGATCTTGCCAAGAAGGATTCAGAGCTCTGTCAAGATTGTCAAGAATGAGTCTACAGTGATGAGTAGCCATCCAGTTCAATATGACCAAGAGTCATGCAGAGATTGGCTCTGATATTTTCAATGCAGAGGCAGGTGGGGAGAATAAGCTGTGGTCTACAGTACCATCAGCACAGAAGTGCTGAAAGAACCGGTGCGATTGGATGATAGTTCTGAGCAATCTGGTGCCAGTGGAGAAGCAGTCCGAGTTCTGATCTCTGTAGCTCTTCAAGAAAGAGTGTGAGCCTTTCCACATGACTTGGTAGGACTTATTATCCAGGTTAGATATAAAGCAGGAAAGGGTGGTTGCACATTGTTTGGCGAGAAGCAGGAACATGTTCTCAACCGAGACGATCTCAAATGAGGTTAGTAGCAGAGAGGCTGATGTGATCATGCGCTGGCAATGTCAGGAGTGCTGGAGAATGAGTTTTCTCCAAGTGGGTCATGAAGTTCTCAGCTGTGAATATGAATGGAGGTGATAGCAAGGGAGGACAGAGAAGGTTTGAGAAGGTCACGGACAAGCGCGCGCAGACGTTGCGTGCGCGCTAATCTAATTGGTTAACAGATTACCGTCAGTACCGCTGTCAATAACAGAGGCAACGGTGCAATTAAAAAAACACATGCTGGCTAAATACTTGTGCTGGTGAAACGCTTCACAGTAAAACCAACGTGTATTTTTTAATCTGTATTTGGACGTGGCCGTCATGCAGAATGCTTAATGCTGCCCACGTATTGCTTGTCAAGGAAGTTGGTCGACTAATGGTTATTAAAACAAACTGCAGGATAGTAAGTGTGGTCAACATTACAGCAGAGACAGGAGAGATTGAGCTGATGCTGCCCATATTGTGTAAAACTCATTATATCTGCAAGAAATGTGGCGTAATGGGAGCCATGTACAGTATGTTATTATCACCCATGAGGTCGTTGCACAAGCCTCCAGAGTTTGACAAGTCAGTCAGTTTATAGATTTACTGGTGCTCTGCCAGTTTACGGGACCCGCAATTTATAAATTCTAGTAATTTTGGAATGCCAAAATATAACACGGCCACCTACGATATTTAAAAGAACTGCTTCACAAACTCTAAATATAGTTTCAAGAATCAAGGGATGAAATTACATTTGACAGTTGCAGCAGCTGCTGGATTTGGAAAAAAAGAAAGAAATGACCACAAATGGCCAGAGAATTCAATTCAGGTGTAAGTGGAGGACTGGAAAACATGTCGCAGTAGAGTTGGAAATTTGAACTGATTAATTCTCCTGGAACCGTCAGACGAAGCCCCGTTAAACACATAATCCCAACAGGTGTTTCAATAGAACAAAATATGTACGACTGCGTGACCTTTAACTAATGTAAGATGTAAAATTGCAAATAAAAAATGAACGTTGCAAGGTATCCAATTAACATTCATTAAATCAGACTTACTTCACAAATAATTGGAGCTTAAAACATGCTTTTCTGTGGAAACTGCTTTCAGACGTACCAAGGCCACTAATTAATACTTTATAGGTGCAAAAGAGCCTCCAAATTAATTTATTAGCACAGAGGTATGAAGTGAATAGATTTTTAATGCCCACAGTTGACATTTCATTAATTCATGTTGTGTGCATAATCACATAGGTGTTTACTGTGGGCACAGCATTTCACAAACACATAAGAATGCATTCTCGCTCTCTATCGCACGCACGCACACACTCACCCACCCACAGACAACAGTCACACACACGCGCACCCAGAAGGACTGACTTGGCATACACTGATTTAATGAGATATCTTTCAGTCTCTGTGAAATTTCTGCCAGTACATAGAGTGCCGAGACGTTAAATAAACATTCAATTCTCAATTTCACATCTGCCTCAGCTTTCAAATATTTAGAAATGCCAGGGCACACCAGAAACTATCTTGGGAAGCTTCACTGTGAGTGACTGCTATGCAATATGTGAAAATCACTTCCGATAATCAACGACTCCAGCACAGCGCACACATGGACATAAAACATACTCACATATAATTCTGCCATCATTTCTATTTTTTCTGCAGAGGACTTCTTCGCCGTTCTTGACTCTGGCCACGTACCGCATGTATATTACGACTTTTCTAAGTGGTGCCTGGAACACAAGACGCATATTTATGATGTCATCAACAGCAGTTTGTTTGACGATGGCCGTCACATTTTACAACTCATTTCATTACTGCGCTAATGCAAATTAGCTATGAGAGAGAAATATTCTGACAGACCCTCATTTGTGTAACTAAATGTAATTCCCCAGCTTGGTAAACATTGCACATTGTAATAAAAAAGATAAAGGGGCTAAATAAAAACTAGATTAAAGATTCTTTTGCTAGCCTGCTATGTTAGCTAAGGACAAGAGTTGTTTTATATTAGTCCCATTTTTCTGTGCTTGTTTCTGTACTGTGACATATAAAGTTGTTAATTGTGTGTATTCCTATTCAGTCACAAAATAATTAGACAAAAATTTCAAAATGAACATGCCTTACAGAACAGTACATGCAAAGGTCAGGTATTCACTATTATCCTTGTGTCCTTTGGCATTAACAATTAGATAAAATACCCAGCTAAGAATTTTATCCTCCTAACATTTTCTTTACCAAAATGTTGTTCTAAATGTGCTAGGAATGTACAAAACGAGTTTTTTTTAGACGCTGAATTAACAATATTGCTTGGCTATAAGAATGCTATTGAAACATTTTTAAAAGGTTAGAGATTTTAAATTTTAACATTACTGCGAAAATGTTTCTGATAACTTTAACATAACTTTTAAAGAACATTCTGAAGAAACGTTCTGAAAACGTTCCGTGTTAGCTACTGTAGGTACATGCCAGTGTCGACCTAAACAAATCTTGACTTGCAGCAGTTGCTGTTGAGCTTTTATCATAATTTTAGCAAAACCTTCTTTTAAAAGTTTCTTCTGAAACATGTAGTATTTATGCGTGTCTTTGTGTCCCACCGTCTTACCAGTCTGCAGCTATTTTACCAGCACCAACAGTTGTTCTCTATTCTTCTGTTCTCAGCTGCACACCGCATGGCTTGGCTGTCAAGACGACTCTGGTTATTAAAAGATATTCCTCTGCTTCCCATTTCCTAGCAAATCAAAGGATTATGAATCTTATTTCCTTCCCATAAAGATTAAATGAAAAATCAGTGCTCTAATGGATGGACCTATTTTAATCTAGCACATTAATACTTTAGTATGCAGGATATTATTGTTCTATTACAATGACCGTAATCATTTTTGTTTCATAATCTCTGTCAGTCCTGAAATTGTTCACTTCGTTTAATGCTGGATCTTGCCATAGAAATCATTAATTACTGTCTGATCTGTAGGACTGTATGGTGAAAAGCATGTTTTACATCACATTGTTTCATAAAAGACATGTTTCTAATATAATGATGAAAGAGCCTTATTTTTTTCCAAATCCCTGTTAACATGTAGCCATACTTCTTCTGTTTGCTATAAATATTGTCACGGCGGAATAATGACCTATTTTCTAGGCAATAACAAAAGTTTGAAGTTTACTATGTAAAAACAGCTCTGACCTATTTGGACCAATTCAAATGAGAAAAAAGGTCTTAACTGGTTTTAGATGGGTAATGCTAGTCTGTTATTCCATTAAGACCATGCCAGCTGGAGCACATGCTGTCATTAAAGCAAAACATTTGTAATGAAAAACTAATTAACTTTCTGTGTTAAGTAGAAGCGCTTCACTAGTGGTCACTAGACATTCGTTTTCCTCTCTGCGCTACCGTTGACATATCATGGAGCCAAACAGCTTTTCTGCCTTTTTATTCAGTCTTTTTTTTATTTCTGTCACAAGCCAACTCACATTTTTTGCAGCTTTAAGAATTTCGCCTGAACAATTCACCAATTCTGGAATAAACATGCAATAAAATGACAAACAAAAAATTGTTAGAACAAAACACTGCAAGACTTAGATTTGTTTCATCATGTCATTTATGGATCTGTGACATCAGCTGGTCAGCAAATCAGTTATTTGGACTGAATAAGATGCATAAATGACTGTAGATAATCTAAAGCATTTATTGTAACTGTGGTATGTGTTACTGTAACTGTATTAACTGTAGCATGTGCTACTATATATATATATATATATATATATGTATGTATGTATGTATATATATATGTATATATATATCATGATATATCATATACATTATAGGACAGTATATTTCCTTTCAATATAGTAATACAGTGCACACAGTTTGCACAGAGATTTTGATGCAAACAGTGACTGCACTACCATGATACTGCACATATACATGACTTCAAATCATGACCATAAGACATTAAACACGTTTTACCGTGCTGCCAAATTGATTGTTGTCAAATCACCCCTTTTCCTCCTTAACCACTCATTCACGAACATGTAAAGTCAAACGGTTGTTCTCTCATTTAAAATTATTTTCAAAATCCTTAGAATATTTTAATGCTAATATTATAAGCTCACAAGCATAATATGATAAGCTGACAAGCTTATTCTAAGCTGCGAAGTTTAAAGAGTTTCTCCCATTAGTTATCGGACGGAGCGTTAAATTGCGGCGGCGCTTTAGCAGGTACAAAGTTAAATTCTCTTTTAACTTGGAAAGGAGATTAGGCAGACTGTCAGTGACAGTGTCATATACAGAGAGACTGGAGTTTATCTGGCCTGCGTGAGAAGCACAGGTGTTTGGGTAAAGGAGCAGGGACGAGACAGAGGCGATTATCTGAGGGCCTGTGATATGCACTGAGGTGTCAGTCTGCGCCGGGAGTAACTACAGCTGTGAGAGTCAAAACATCACCATGGCAACCCTGTTAACACAGCGTGGTATATGAGGAGAATTGCCTGACAGGTCTCAAACATTGGTCTGATGCGAGTGAATCAGCTTAGACTTTGAGGTTAGAGTGGCTCAGCTTTAGAAATAAAAAGACATAAAATGTTACCATCTTAGCATTGAGGTGCCAAACATGCTTCCCTTTTTGTGCTTCTACATGTACTAAATGCAATAGCAAAAATAATAACCCTTTTAAACATGTCTTCCAGGAAACCGGTCAAAGTCAGCCATTTTGAAGGAAATCTCAGTTCTCTAGTTGCACCGTGAGGAACGAGGCAGGAGGTTGCTTCCTGAGGAGGTACATCCTGTGCGGAAGCGTTTTACTTCCTGGCTTATCATCCTTCCCTCACACTCAAAGGGGGTGGGGCTAAGACAAGGAAAGGAAACAAGAACATACAAATAGAAATTGAAAAGCGCCCCTTGCCTGTCATTGGTCAAACTAACAGATTTTGATGGATGGGATATTTGCAAAGCTGCAGAGATTCTAGCCTGCCAACATCTTACTAAAGTTAAACGTATTGAAGTATTGTAACATCAATAAAACAGCACACTTCACCTTTAAGAACATATTTTCAGACATGTGAAACCCTAGAGGCATCTCTTAGCATGCATGGTGCATTATTGCGTGGCAACAATGAAGCTCCATGTATTAACCTCTGAGTCAAACCATTGATCCGCTTTGCTAAACTCCAGGGATGCAAAGAGTTGCCAATGGATCAATGGCCAATCCGATGAAAATAAAAACTTAAAATTAACACTAAACTGTGGCTGCACACTTATATAAAATATCGCTTTTACTTCAAGCTGTGTCATGCAGCTATTTCTCACTAATGGCTATTCACATAAACGCTGCAAGTTAATACAAAACTTTGCCTTTACTTGAACTTGTAAAATTACTGGACGTGTAAAAACATTGGCCTCTAATGATATTCGAATAGTAGACGCTACTTTCATCTATAGATATATCTCTTCAAGCGTCTAAGCTTACACGAATCAAATAATTCCACTGATCTGGGCCCCGGGGCCTCTCCAGGGGTCTTGGTAATTATTCCTCTTTGAGGTGTTGAATATGTATTTATGTCTAATCAGGGCCTCACTCTCTCAGAAACCAACCCAGCAATTAACCTTCTGCATTGGTCATGTATTTTGGACGCAGTAAATGAAGTGTTACTGGGGTCCAGCTCTTTCTGTGTTTACTGGTCTCAATTAGTCACTGATAGAGCTTGTGAGAAACAGCTGGCCAGCTTTGTGTCTATAATGTCTCTGCAGCTGGAACGGCAGGCAGGCAGGCAGCATGTTTCTCTAATAAGTTGTGCTGCCTCTTTTGGGAAACACAGTCAAGGGGCTCTGGATCAATGCCGGCTCTGACGCTCGTGGCTTTTTTCTATTATGCATGTCCAGCGCAGATCCCCAAACTCTAATGAATGGAATACAGTGTCCTATAAAGAAGAAGAGGAGGCCACAAACAACAACCAAACTCGCTGAATATCACGTCACAATAAGAAGCTGAATACAAACAAAAGAAATTGGGAATAATTATAGCAGTGGAGAGCGATAAAAGACAGAGTAATTTATAACTGAAACAAAATGCATATGGAATTAAAATTGCGCTTTGAAAAACTCCAGGGTTTGTTAAATATGTATTTTGTGTTGGGGAATTGAGGACTGAGGAAATCTTCAGGCATATTTATGGCAATTAGGCAGAAATACTGGGAGCAAAAGTCATTTTGCAATACGATGCCCATTTCTATACCTCCTGTGGTTGCTTGTACTGAGAAAACACACTTTAATGATTTCCTTTATGTTTATTTGAAGACAATAAAATTCAACCAACTTGATATAACTGATATCATTAAAAGTGAAACCAAAAAATAGAGGGTGTGGCTTGTTTTTACTATCAGGAATTGATTGGCCCTGGAATAGTGGGTGTTTTAAAGCTTACAGCAATTTACCATTTGAAGGGGAGTGGTTAATGGCTCTGGCCCCTCCCTGGCTGACATCATCAGAGAAAGTCTGCCACCTGAAAATGAGTGAAAGTACATTTTCAGATTTTAATTACAAGGGTACAAAGATTTAAAAAGCTAAGTTATGGTGTGAAAGATAAATCATTTTAAAACAGCATTTTTTGACTACAAGGTGACTTGTAATGTAAAATAGTAAGCTTTTACAAAATGTAAATGTAAACGTAAATGGCCCTTGCAGAAAAGAACAAACCTGAATTTATCATTCACCTGTTCTGTGTTATTGCCAGGAAAAAACACTTGTCTTCAGGGACAAACACTCACTCAATGTCAGGCATGTTTTGTTTCAAATACAGATGACGGTATCATTGGTATAACCTCTGCCAGATTTTTGCCCCACCCCCAATGCCCCACCCCTATAGCAGCAGGCTCCAATGTGGGTCAGAAACCTGTAATAAAGCAGGGGAGACTGGGCTGGTGTTTGGCCGGCCGGACGGTGCATTTCCCCGTGTCTTGAAATGTCCAAAGCAGTGTGCTAAATTATTGGGGTCAGTGGCTTTGCCTGCTCCCTTGATTTGTATGAAGGCTCACAAGGCCCGTTTGACATTGAAGGACATTTTTCTAGCACGGGGGTCATAAATAAAAAAGAGAAAACGTTACCGGATCAACAGACACGGAAGCGGCGCTTGTGTGATTGAACGTCCTTGATATCAAAGGAGAGCTGGAACATTTAACACAAGCGTTTAAATGTCCACCAAGGGATCGTTCGAGAGTTTTACAAGCAAACGTTAGGCAAACACGACATGATTTTTTTACAGTTTGCATGCTAAGAGAGACAGCGGGATAGCTTTATAAGGTTAAAGGTGCGTTCACTTATTTATTATTTTCCCTGTCTGCAAGGTGTCTACCTTCCTGAATATTATTAAACAGACACGCTCGCGTTACAGCATTGCAGCTAATCAGCTTAATGAGGCAAAGATTGCTGCAGTAATCAGGCATCATTAGGCTTATGAGTATTTATTATCAACGGCGCGGATGGTACACAGAGGTGTCACTCGGTGACGGCACACAAAGGAAATGCTCCCTCAATCTGTTTAATACCGGCTACTGTCAAAGGGCCGGCGCACATCACCAATTCAGGTCATCCATCAACGCCGGCGCGGCTACGAAAGATTTACTTTGTTTGCTCTGACCTAAATGTTATACGTTTTAAAACTAGCAAAACATGCAAGCGAAAGTTCAGGGTGTCACGTAGGGACCCCGAGGCGGGCTCATTTAAAGCGGGCGTTCGCGCGAGCGCGTGTGAGAGAACGTGTAAGCGTACATATGTATGCGGGCACGAGAGCCCAACTCTATTTGCGTGTCCCTGTGATGGATTCAAACCGTGTCTCATCTTGTTTGCCTGTAAGCTTAGTTTCATGCTGTTTGGAACCAGTTTCGCCACAAGTCGAAAATCATTGGCTTTCATAGAAGTCTCCTTGATGTTTTCTCGCCGTCTGTACGCGAGCGATGCTATGCTTGTTAAGAGGCGCATTTTTCATGTGCATCAAAGTTGTGCTGCTGCATGATGGAGAACAGCGGCTACATCAGGTAACAGCTGCTTTCAGAGCTGATTTGTTTGGTAACATTAGTAAATAGGAGTTTTTTTTGCACAGAGTATCAAAACGGTTTTTGATATCTCTTATTTGCGGGAGATGAAACGTGATGCACAACCGGCCGTGAGTCTCATTTAAATAGAGAAAACCTCAACAAACTGTATAAAGTTATTCTTTTGTGTGATTGTGTTTTTTTCAACCGTGGCCATGCGCAGCTTTCGATTGTGACAGTTTCCTCTAAGAAAATATTGTAAAATACAGACGCATGCACACACATATACATACACACGCACATACGTGAAACACGAGTGAAATTGTGGAGTCACTACACACAACAATGCATTCATCAGAGCATCTGCAATATGATATTATATTAATGCATTATGGCTGTACCTCACAGTGTCGTACATCCACAGCCTCTGTTCCTGATTTAGATCTGAACTGTGCTGCTATGACAATGAGGCCTAACACCACCTATTTAAAAAGCCTTTGGCACAAAAAAACACAAACACTTAATAAAAATACATCGCTTGGATTTATGATACACGTAGACAATTAAATGCGTATATAAATCCGTCTCTAATGATCAATATTAAATCGCGTGATGTTTGCCCTTTAAAAGCAGCCGTATCTGAAATCTAAAATTAAACTATTGATTTCACATATAGCCTAATGTTTCAGGTCATCTGTGAAAATACTCCAGACGGATGAGTCCAAGTTGGAACGGCAGGTTAAACGCATGAGAAATTTTACAAGCGCTGCTAACTTTCCAACACCAATTGAAAATGAAGTAAAGTGTGAGGCAGACAATAAATAACAATATTAACTGGATTTAATCGTTTCTGCGTTGGTGTGGCAACTGCATCCTGTTGCACATGCCACCCGTTTGGATCTGTCTTTGAATCTGCCTTTGAAATTGTGAACCCAAATCTTTCCTCTGGGAAAGAAACGATTAAAGCAGAAAACTCACTCTTTCATTTTCCCTGACAAATTAAAGCCAACAAATTCATCTTTTACCAAAGCACGACTAGAAAACAACCTCCTTCCAACCGTGAGCGGCAGAAGTTTCACCTCTGTCCCACCCCTCCTGAGCCCCCGGTGGCAAAACAAAAAAGTAATTGAGATGTAAATAAAGGGCCTGTGTCTGGCATTGTCTCTGTTAAATTGATTTCTTGGTCTGCTCGGGTAACATTCGCTGCTTGCCGGGATACTGAACTTTACGCTCCGCTGCGTCGTTCGCTGGATCAGCTTTCTGGCGACAATCTGTTGTTTTAGAGTTGATTTCCTCCTTCTATTAATACAACAGTGATCTTAAATCAATATTGATACGGTGTGCATGTAAAACTTCAATTAGTCCCGGTGTGCTTTGTAATTTAATCCATGGATTTACAACCGGAGCAGGCGCCTGTCAGGAGCGCGTTTAAATCGGGTGTTCAGCTCACTTTCTTCAGTCGCTTCAGCGCGATGACAGATGAACTGATGGCTGTAAAACATTAGTTTGCATCATGGAGGATGGAGGAATATACAGTATAACACTGGTTACGTTTTTTGTCAAAATTCCCAGCCAACAATTTCAAGTTGTCGAAACGTATCCCTAACATTTCTATTATGTTACTTTAAATGTTCTACAAATGTTCACAATGTCCAGATTTTAGACACCACGCAATTCACAAATGGTTCCACAAAAACAATTTCATCAAGAAAAGTTTGATGAGAACACAAAAAAGTTCTAGCAACGCTAATGAAACGTGTTTTGATAACTTTCAGAGAATGTTCTGAGAACATTCCTTGTTAGCTGGGTTCACCCATTTTGAGGGCTTTGCCTTAAACTCCACAATCAGTCATGATATCCAGGTCATTATACAGGCAAAACAAGCTGAAAGTAATTGAAAGTCCAACAGATTGAGTTGGATGAAGGGAATCTGAGGTATTAAATTAACTGATTCTAAAGAAAATGGCTGAACTTTACATACACAAGCTAACAGAAAGTACTGATGCTGTTCTATAGACGCTAAATGAAGGTCGGGTTGTCTGAATAAACCGTGATGACTCTGTGTCTAAATAAGAGCAGAAAATTCAACATCAATACACTTCTATGTTAGTTCACCATGTTGTGTTTAAAACTTGTTCTTCTTGGAAGTTTATCTTGCACGGTGAGTTTTAAAAAGCACTTGCATTTATACTGTGCCTTAACCAGGCGTGAGTTTGAGTTACAGAAAGTTTACAGTAAATGCTGTGTTGTGATGCTTTCACAAATCTTTCTCAAAACGCAATCACAAAAAATTATGACACTATAGCAAACAAACAGGAATCAAATCATTCTCTTAAGCCATTTTTCTTGAAAACAGTGCATCTAACCTTTAGCTAGTTTATTTGTTTTTGTGTTGTGCTCCTGTACAGCTCAGCTGGTGGAGCATTGCGTTAGCAGTACAAAGGTTAGGGGTTTGATTCCCGGGAGCACATGTACTGGAAAAAATGTATAACTTGAATGTACTTTAAGTCGCTTTGGATAAAAGCATCTGCCAAATGCATAAATGTAATAACAGAAAAAACCCACAAAAGGAAAGAAATGGCAAGAAATCATTCTTTTACCTCCTTCCATTTCCCATTTTAATCTGACCCACAAGGACATCTATGAATTCATACATGACAAACAGAGAAATTTACAGTTAGAAAATCACAACATTATTTATTAATCTATAGCGATCAGGTCTCATTTGATGGTTATTTTAAATCAATACAGCTGAACATTAGTGCTGCCAGGTTCCTCGTATCGATTCTATGGTAGATGACTCTAATTAAAGCCGCTTGCATGGCTTTATCAAGTAACATCCGGCGTAGCTCTGAGCTCTGATAGTCTGATGTTAATTAACACTATCTAATCAATCGACCAATGACCTGAGCGGAAAATCTTTGAATTGGGACACAGCCGGAAACATTTCTATCCTAACATTTCAGTCCTACCAGCTACCCCTGGTGACATGCCAGGGTTGTTGAAAGGCAATTTGCCACACTTGTCACACCAACCTCCCTAAGTTCTGGTGCTAAGTGTGTGGTTTGTCACCATGGCGATAAAACAGCATCCCCTGACATCACACAGACCAGTAGCATGTCATGATAAGATGAGCTACAGCTTGTCTGCGCTACACCAGCCCAAGCTACTAACAGAAGACTAGTCCTGGTTTAGCACTAGTGAACTGGTGATTCCAGCCTGACCCGAACACGTCCTCATTTACTCCTTTGCTATTTTTAAAAATTAATTACCTAAGAAATAATTATTGAATATAAAGGCATAAATCTTGCACTGGCTTTTCAATTTGCCATCTGTGAGACAGGGACGCAGAGACAGTAGGTGTGAATGGATGATGCATTAGACTAAAGATTAAAATGCACTATAGAAATAAATGTTAAATGTGAATATTTTAACATTAATTCTTCAACCCCTCGTATTAATTTCTCATTAGATTTCTGTTATCGTTTTTGCTCACCTGTCGGCTTGATCATTTAAGACAATTGCATCCTGTGCAGATGTGTTATTTTAACACATTTTAATTTAATTATTTTGCTAATTATAAGACAATTAATTGTTTGTAAAAACGACAAAGTTTAATCATGCCCTCAGACCCACTGCGTGATACCAAACTCTTGTTTTGAATACAAATGTAAAAACCTGTTTTTGTGCGTTTTTGGAAGTCTCACCTTCTACTACGAACTCTGTGGCTTACAGACGACTTTCACAGACAACAGGCAGGAGAGAAAAACTAAACCTCAGTTTTAAAAACAGGGCACTCACAGAGACACTGAAAACAGGAAGACACGACACAATGTCAGTCTGACTCAACTGTACATAGATCAACAATTGAAAAGCAGCACAGATAAAATGTTCCACAGCATATACAAACAGTCTTACAGTAAGTCTTTCTCAGACTGACAAACTCACTTGCAAAATGGATGCTGTGGACTACAGTCTAGTAATGTAAACGGAAAAGTTTCCCTGTCTTTCACAGGAATGACTTTAAATGATCTCCAGTGACTTTTCTCGGCAAAAGACCTATATGTGTGATGGTAATTATTTTACTAAATAAATCTGCATGGATTTGTGATTATTTTAATAAATTAAAATGCATGAATTAAAACGTTATTAAATTAAGTAAAATTCAACATGAAACGTTAACAGCAGTATGGCCAATTGCAAATGCCAATTAGATATAAAATTATTTCATTTTGCCCTAAATGTTGCTCACGCTGGGAAAATATAAATTTAAACACAAGAACACAAAGCAAATTTTATCTAACATTTTAAACTTAATTTCACCAGTTCTGTTCATCCACCGCATGAACCTATTAAACACCCCTTAAGGGTTTCATTAAAAAATACACATTAAAAATGCAAACAAGGGGAGTTTTTTATTTTACTTCAGCAGGAGGTGAATCAGCAAAACGTTGACCCATGATCTGAAGTTCAGCTCTCTGCTCTCAAAGCTAGCGATTCGGTGCATAAAGGCTAATCAATAATTCTCCCTGCGCTGTCTTCATCACGATCATTAATAACGTTCATGAATTTTAAGCTGAAGAACACACTTCTGTGGACAGAGTCTGGGCAAAGCCTTCACATCTCTAACACACAATCGGCGGATTTCTCCAACCGCCACAGCAGCTCTGTGCGAGAACCTCCTTGAGGTTGTCCGCAGTAAAAGTTAATGGAGCTCAACGAAAAGTCATTCAAGGACCTGAAATTAGTCCATCCGAGTGGAAAAGTATTTGACTGATATTTTATTGCAGGAAATGAGTGAGCGAAAACCAAGAGGCACAACAGCGACTGGCAAATAATCGCCTCGCTACAAATGACTTTTATGTGCAGAATGACATGAAACTGTTGAAACGGGAGTTTAAATCAGCTCTTCTTCTTTTGAGGTGATTTTCTGGCCTGGATATGAACACAGCCCATCAATCTGGGATATTACAGAGCAAGTTTATTATCATTGTCCTAATGCATCTGAACATTTACAGATCCCTGTAATTAAGTAATTGTGTCCATGGATGTTAGTCAGGGTAGAAGCCATATTTAGCTATGAGGACAGATATGCAATGTGTTCAATGGGCTGTACTGTATTTATCCCTCACAGGAAAAAATAACACGATAATCAATAATCACCTGTAGCCAAAATAACCTATGTGATCATTTCAGTGATCCTTTTTTGTTATCATGATAGCAATTACTAACTGGTGTAAATATATCTATACAGTATATCTTCTGTGTGCAAGACCACAAAATGACTGTCCAATCAATGCATTCGGTGCCAATGCAGTCCTGTGTCCCTGACAAAATCAGCATTTACATACCACAGCACACTATGGGAGGGGGCGTGGCCTTGGCAAGTGCTCTGAATGGAGGCGGGATCTTATGCTTCCAATTCTAGGTAGTTACTGCTAGCCTCTCTGAAACTGCCCACTGAACCAGTGATTCATTCCTGCATTACACATAGTTTTGCAACCTACAGAAGCCAACTAGCTAGCAGCAAATCAAAACTCACGGCTGTGATGCAACTAAAGCCTATTGGCTATTTACAAGCCAAGGAGGACGAGCCGTTTGATGTCCCGCCCAAACTTCAATTGCATCAACACAGGAAATAAAAGCTGCACTCATCAAACAAATTCTTTTATTACAACAACATATTACAGAGTCTCATTGGGACTTCATTGGGAGTTTGACTGAACTCCTTGTTTATGTTTAATAAGTGCAGAGAACTGACAGGCTGCAGCTTCCATTGCCTTGATGTTCTGGCTTGCCTTTGGCATCACTGACCACATAATCATTGGCTGGCACAACTGGGACAAGGCTTGATTTTCAAAGGCTCTCGCTCCACTGATTTGCCGCGCATCCGTGAGATTGATCACAGTGGTTTATCAGAAACAACATGCGTTTCATCCCTCTTGGATTCGGGGAGGGGGAAGGTGGACGCCGGGAGGGGCTGTGTCCCCACCTTGCCCCTCCCAACTGGACAGCGCAGACTTCAGGGAGACAGGGAAAGAGAGAGAGACAGGGGGGAAGAGAGAGAGAGAGAGAGAGAGGGAGAAAATAACAGAGAGAGGGTGAGAGACAGAATAACAGAGAGAGAGAGAGAGAGAGAGACAGAGTTTGACAGCTCGAGTGTGTCAACCCATCATGACTCGCCCGTGGCACTTTTGATTAAAAGAGAAACAGAGATACTATCAACTGTTGCCACGGAAAGAGCTAGATAACCATGACCTACTAGTCATCAGGTCTTCAACTCAATTAAAAAGAAATTATTCTTATCTGTCCAACACTCCCTGTAAACTGTCAATATTTTATGAGATTAAAATGTTTGTGCGAGTGAAACAGCCCAAGGGGAAAGAAAATACACCAGTTTCATAAACGTAGAGTTTCATGGAAAGCGATTCCTTGACTCTTACGAAAGACGACCCTTTTGCATGTCTGTATTTTGTTTTTGTGAGGAGAAAAACTTACAGTTACAGAAAATAAGCAGTTTTACCTCATCCTGAATGACCCTAGCAATTACAGAATCAAAAAGATGGTATTTAAGCCTATTAAAACCATCTGTTTGTTTATACTGACGCTGCTTTGCAAACAATGCAGGCTTTTGATTTAACATGTTGAATGTTCATTGTGCCTCGAAGCACAAAGACGGTGTAAAATAAATTTTACACCGCAGGGGGAGGTCCCACTATGAACCACATGCAACTGTTTTCAATATTCAGAAGATGGTGCTATTTGTTTATGTATGCATGCATTGCATGAGCTCTTCTGCTTGTATTCACACCAATCTGAACATTGAAAGTCCTTCTGCCCAAAATATTACATTTGCAAAATTCTGAATTTAGAACTGGAACACCTACAGAGATCCACAAATGAGTCTATCTCACAGCTATGCTATTGTCCACAGCGTAACAACTGACCGGATAAAGAAGCCCTCTTTAAACCATTACACATAATCCTTATATCTTAAATAAGAGCTATTCAATGACTGCTGTAGATTAATACAATAACGTTTGTTTGCATGATGAACTTGTCCGCCTGGACCGTCTTAAGCTGTTTAACGTAACACCGGTTAGCTTGCGTTT
The DNA here is from genome assembly GCA_036877545.1 of Yasuhikotakia modesta. Classification (NCBI taxonomy): domain Eukaryota; kingdom Metazoa; phylum Chordata; class Actinopteri; order Cypriniformes; family Botiidae; genus Yasuhikotakia; species Yasuhikotakia modesta. The sequence goes on from JBAJNP010002406.1 coordinate 27,587, forward strand.
CTTTAAACTCAAGCTGACACTGATTAGACAGTGCCGGCCCTCCTTGTTAGTAGATATATATACTTGAAGGTCATGTAACTATATAACATCATAACGTAATTATGCAAACTCAGCCCTGAAAGATCTGACATGTTATACGCAATTAAAGCCCAGGATGTGCACCCACCAAGTAGCCACGCATTTTGATCCCGGTTTGAAGGGCACCACAGGATCCTGGTTTAATCGTCTGGCAAGAACACAGGAGTGGAAAATTTGATGATGCCAGTTGTTAAGTGGATCTTCTTACTCAACATATTCATGCCACTTTATGCGCAATATATTACACAAGTTATTTTTTAATACTGCTACGGCTGCATGAGATAAATTGCAAATTTGCATAGCTGCGTTATGTTCGGCGGTTGCATGAAACAGATACAAATGATGCAGTTAATATAAAAACAAGCATTAACTAGCAGGTTTTGCATGTAATCCATCATAATGTCACAACGCATTATGGATCAGGCATCACGTCGGACACCCATGTGCAATGCAGATCAACCTTTATTAATTTATCCCCTTCATTTTTAAGGTATTAGACAAGATGCTTTCTGAATATCAAGGCGGGCTGCTAGTACAAATTTACATCCAACTTAGCCATTTCAATCTTTAATACAGTAATGTCAGGATATTTATTCCAAACATTTTTGTGAGTAAGCACGCTGTAAATTCTGACCCATCTATACATATTTGTCTCTTTAATATCTATTATACATCAGATGCCAAAGTTCATGATTTTCTGCCTGGCAGGCATTAAATAGCTCAAGGCAGCTACTTTATGACACATAAAGAGAATAATTCATATTATCACAGAGATGTATTGACTGTTCTCATTTGATACAAGTCTATGGTAGCAGCCTGTCTCTAGCTGTCATCTCCGACTGGTTTTATTACCTGTACATCACGCAACAGTGGCCCCCCGTGGGTTTTAGTACAGCACAAAGGGCGGAGAGGAGTTAACTGACATCTAATCTGCACAAAGAGAGAGCAGAAGCTTATTTGAATCCCTGTACGGTGACAGACTGGAGCTTGAGAATTCTCTATCTCTGACAGAGAAATATCATCTTAAGATGAATGATTCACACTCCATGCAAATATTTAAATGTAACGGGGCCAGAACGAAAACCTAAAGGCCTGTGTTTACAAAAAAAGTTCTTGTTTTTGTGCAAGGGGATGTTTAAAAGTAAGTAATGGGATGCTGTCTGCAATGTTTGGAATGTCGCCCGGGTAGCATTTAAATGTGATGGACTGAGGAGCTAGGAAAAGTAGCTGAAGCCACGCCCACATATATTACATCATCGTCTTGGACCAATGGCTGCGAGATGTTTAACATCCAGTGTGAAGTTCACGCTGGAGAGCCGTTTCAAACCAAGGAAATACATTTAAAAACACCTTATTTTGTACACATTTTGCTTAAAATTGCATCACACTCATTAGTTCTTTAAATCTGTGACCCTTTATTCTTTCCTCTGCGTGAAGAAAAGCCTTGCCCTAAAGTCCCTTTATTTTTCTGATTACAATACGCAAAATCATTGAGCCAACACAATTTTCTACATTCACATGTCTGCTGCAGATAATTTTCTCGCCTGCCTTTGTGTACACATTCCTCTTCCTTGCCCACTATCAAATTTAATCAGCCTCTGTCTCCCCCTTTCACACGTGTGGCGGTCAGAGGAAAAACAAAACAAGTGACAACGTTGGGCCTCAATTAATTCATTCCCCCATCTCCCTTCCACCCGGTTCGCTGCAATATTTGTTTTAGCTTGAAGGTAGACAGCTGAATGTAAAGTCAGGGAATATCCCCGAGTCTAAACAAAGGTTGTTTTTTCTCCACACAATAGACCTTTTATCTCTTCATGCAAGCTCTCTACCACTGACAGACTTGTTACGATAACAACATGGTTCCTCTAAGGCATGTTCTCCACTGAATATTGCATTCAATTTTAAATTCACCAGAGACTTCCCTTAACCAACTTTATGTCACACCTAAGCAGTGGAAAAAAAGAGTTTCACACAGCAATTTGTTTTGATTAAAAAGGAAAAATACAGGTTTGCGGGCAGTGTCAGGGAAATCCATTGCCACGTTGCTGATATTTGTATTAAATCCACCGTCGCTTGTATTAACATAACCCAACATTTAATACTAAGCTTAAAAAAATCAAATAAATCCATAGCTCCGGTTACAAAGATACATGGCTCATCTTTATTATATACATATTTATTATAGATTCCCAGCTAACAGTTTTAGGCTAAAAGAATTTAACGTAAGTAACAAAACACTATGCTTTTTTGGGTTTAAAATCCAGTTTGTTTTTAAAAACGTTCACACAGTAAGAATGTTTAAAATTCCTGTAACATTTTTAAAACATGTGATACAATATAAGATATATCACATTAAAAAAAATCTACTGATGTTACTGCTAAAATGTTTTGATAACATTGAGAGAAGTTTTGAAGAACAGGTCCCCTGTTAGCTGGGTTCAAATTTAGCAATAACATACAGGAAGTCTGCTGCACCGTTAAAGGCAGTTTTCAGACAGTATTAGTCAATGTTAACAAGGATCTTATCTCAGTAAGAATCGTGCTATGATGAGGTACCATCACTCCTCTCTTATTTCCCCTCTCCTGCGCTGTCATCCCACAGACATTAATATTTACTCTCCATAATTAAATATTAACCTTGATTGGGTTGCCTTCCTCTCAAAATTAGAGCTGTGATATTCAAATCACAGCAAGACATTTAAAATGATTTTCTACAGCTAATGTAAGACATTATTAGCCGCGCTGTAGCATGTTGTCTTAGTGACGGTAACTGATCGTGTTTTCCTGTATTTGCGTTCGGTTGTTTTTGATAATGGCAGCTTCCTGTACTGGATTATTAATACGCGAGAGTAGAAAACGTCTGGTTTCACGCCAGGCTAGGCTAACTTTAGGATGATTTTGCGTCAGGATGGATTGGAAGCAAAGTGACACATTTCTCGCAGTCTGTCCACAGAATTGATTTGATAAATATGGCCCAAAGAATCATGCAATTTGCAAGGTGATACATTTTCAAAGGCTAAATCAATTTCTTTTCCTTAAAGCAAATTATCTTAGAGGTCTTAATCTTAAGCATGTGTGCATCTTCAACCACACAATATTCACAAAACACTGATTCTCTTTCAGTTAATGCGTGCAACTCAATCTTTGTCTTTTCAAGACACATATAAAGACAATTTATATCCCTTTCAGACCGATACAGTTATCAATTTACATGCAGGACTTACAGTACACCTACAGCCGTCTTACAGCACATGCTACACCAAAACATAAATAAATATGATAAGCAGAATTAAGATTGACCGTTATCATGTCAAAATGGAAGAAATTATAGATCAAAGTTTTCAGATGCATTCTGCATTGTAGATAGCTTTACAGAAAGCCCTAATGCACCATAGGGGACGATTGAAATTTAATAATGGCCTACGCAGAGGTAAGCATCTCGGTCAATAAAGCAGTTGTGGTGTCTGATAATGGCTGCTTTCATGGCACTTCATGGCTTGAACACAATTCCCCTTTTCTCTAATTGGACTGTAGTGGAAACCCAGAGAAAAAGTGAGCAGTGAAGCCGGTACCATACGGTCCACATCTGAGAGTGCATCCCGTTAGAAGCCAGGTTTACTGCACAAAAGCAAACAGTAAATGGTGTTTCTCGTCATACACCTTCAAAGAGGCTGAAGGCAGAATCTGAGATGCAGTAATAACATAAACAATCTCTGCCTCACATTATAGAACCTCCTCTAAAAGAGCTACTGTTACTTCTCGCGACGTATATATTTTTAAAAATAATGTTTTTTTGCTGCAATGCCACAAAAGAAAAAAAATTTGGTTCCCAAAAGAGCCTTTCAGTAAAAGTTTCTTTAAAAAAATGTTACATTTTTGGCGTCTTATAGTGTAAATACCCATTTTCCACTACAAAAAACTTGAGCCTCACTGGGAAGGTTCCACGGACGTTACGGGTTCCTTATGGAACCATGGCACCTGACAAAACTATTTAAGAACCTTTATGTTTTTGGAGTGTATGGACATGCAAATCCAGCTTGGCTTCTTCAGAACTTCTTCTGCAAAGATAAATAAGTAATCTCTAGAAAAGCATTACGGTGGTAGTAGCTTTCAAGCAGACTATTGCTCCAGAGTGGAGCTGAAATCTATCACTTTAAAAATGAATGTGTTAAATAAAAGGTTTTCCATTACCCCTTTCTCAAACTGTCTTCTTTACCTTATTTCCACCCTTATGAACTTTGGTCAGGCAACCGGGCCTAGAGTCCCTTAGCTAAGTGAAGATGTTCAAAGCTGGAATTATGACAGATTGAATCTGCGAAGATTCTGTGAAAACGAACAAAAATAAGCTTTCAGCTGAAGGCGTTATACATTCACAGTTAATAATGCATAATGCTAGTACAGAGGACACTGGATTGTTGAGTGTGCATTTAATTTCCTCATTGTACCACGTTCACCAAATATACAGCAGTATTTTGCTACTGGCATGCAAGAGGTTCATTACAATTTCTGTGTATCGAAACTAAGTTAATGTATGTGAGGCACATCAAATGTGACAGTCCCAAAGGTCCGGGCTGATTACAAGAAACACAAACAACAGTGACACCCTCCTCAGACAAAAGGGAAATCCCAAACATATCCCATTGACAAGGGTGATGTAAATTAACTATTTGAAAGAGTCAGTAACAATAGGTTTCTGTCAGTCGAAAGAGAATAAAAATGTCAGCCCTGTCAGTAAGCACATTGTCCAAAGTTCTCAAGCTTCTGACAGGAACACGGTTTGACAATTTGAAAGAAAGGCTCTATTGCCTGCATTATTTAAATATTTTAGCAATGAATCTCGGAGCGAGACACAGCTAAACCCTCTGCGAATAAAAAAAAACGATGGTACGACACCTCAACAAATGCCGAGCGTTCTTTAACATTCATGTGCATTATTTCCACTTCGGGGAATTTTATTTCTTATTAATATATTTTAATGATGCAACATAGTGTAAATTCAGCTTGGTGAATTATTCATTAATTGAGAACTAACGCTACAGAGGAAGCAACAGCATCGTTGTCAACTTATCTGACTGTAAATGGCTACTTAAGAGACAAAAATAGCCAGTATGTGTTTGAGGAGGGACCGAATTACTGTAAGCGGAAGACTAAGACACATAACAAGGGAGGATATTAAGTCGCTGATTATTCATAATGTTTTATTATTATCATTCAACAGCATTAGGAATTTTCTCTGAAAGAAGCAGAACTGAGCGCAACGCACGCTCTACTCGTTTTGCAAAGAAAATAAATGTCATTAGGTTCGCCTCAGAGAGTAAACTTGGAGGCTTGTCTGATTTACAAGCGTGCAACTTTTGCATAGTTATCACCTCAAGGATAATTGGAAATGGTTTTTACTCATTAAGAGCAACAAATCGCTTATACTGTAGATTAATGGCTTTTAAGATATGCTGTTAAGATGGAGAAGATTGACTTTGAGATTCAATTTAGAAAAGTAACTCAATATACAACTTGTCAGGGGTGTGCAGAGAAACAAAAGAACGCCAGAAAACATTTTAAAACATACATTAGTTTTGGGATAAATGGAGATACCAGCTGCATTATAGGTTGCAAGAACATTTCTGAACATGTTCTATTATGTAACAAAAAGGTTAAAAATGTCATTTGGAAAGTTATAGGAACATTCAAAACATCCAGTTATTCTTTTTATATATAGATTTTGCATAAACATTATTTTTTGTTTAATAAGAACTAATCCGAATTTTAATTCTGGATTCTGTAAGGATTTTTCAAATGTTCCACAAACAACTTCCAAATTACATTTTTGATACATGCAAAATGTGTACAAAAGTGTGTACAAGATACAAAATCTAAAAAAGATGTTCTATATAGAGTTCTATATAAACATGTTCTACATGGAGTTACTTTTCTGCTGCAAGAATGTTGAGAGAATGTTGAGAGAACCTTTAGAGAACGTCAGCCAAGTACACTGTAATCTGTGCAACAACAGCAGCGCCCAATCTGTGACCCAACCGGTTACTAATAATTCACTTATCAGACATTGTATCAATATGCTACAGATAAATAAATTCTAAACACTAACTGCGAACTAATGAGGGGAACAGAAGGTTAAAACCCCTCGGGACAATATAGCAAATTAGCTTGTCAATCACTTGAACTGATATGGCTAATTTAAAGCGTGTCATATTGTAACAGGCACCCCACTATAGCAACATTCATTTTTGACAGCCTTTCTCCCAGTTCCTTTTGCCCTTCAGAATCCGGCACCAGCCTCTCAGCCTCTTATCTCTCCCAATTTTTTCTTTCTTTTTTCCATGTCTTGCCCTTTCCCACAGAGACCATGTGTATGCTTTGAATTGCTTCAGTAACAGAGGATCAACCATGCTTTCCTAGTCACACATATCAAATGCTTAAGACACCACGAGCCACAAGGACGCTCTGCATCTCTGTTAGTCAAAAAAGAAATTAGGATGAGAAAAGGATGTGCTACAAAAGAGGCTTATTCTGTGAGAAACATCCTTGAGCTGACAAAGCAAACAGAATAATGTAAAATATGTATGCTGCGTATTAAGCAGAGAGCTCTGTTTTTTATTCTAAATGTTTTAACAAACTTCAAAGAGTATGACATTTGCATTTCGGCTGCGTATACACAAATAAAACTTTGGCGCCAGTCGCTTGACATCATTAACGATAAACACGAGATCTTCATGAGTTTATGATGAATCGGTTTTATATTCTTCTTACAATTTCCTCAACCCCGAATCTGCATGAAAAATAATGCGTCTTTATGTTTTCTCTGGAACTTTCAAAAGGTTACATCAGCCACCGAGATGGGATTGAATAAATACTTTGATTACTGAGGGATCTGGCGTTTTACACAATAACAATGACGACGACTTCATCATTAAACAAGTCAGTTAGATCATCTGGCGCTAAGTGCCTTAAATCAATTATAGTTTATTATCTCCACATTAGCACTGGAAGTAACTCTGTGGTGGATTCGTTTTGTCTGGCTGTCCTCTGAAAGCCAAGGTCATATGAATGACAGATTGAAGGGTGCTTTTATGCTTCCATATTTAGCTTTTTATCTGCTTAAATCACTGCCTTAAGGCTGCAAATTGAGAAAACAGCCGGGGTCTCAATCCCAAACCCATTTGAGCATAATAAGTATGAACCATCCAATGGCATTTCTTCGATCTGTCGATCTAACAGCCTGCAGATGAAGTGCAGAACGAACACAAAGCCATTATTTCAGACCCCCACCGTTACGGGAATTGCAAAGTTGCCTTTGCAGATACATCAGCATTTTTTTCTCCATAATATTAACATAAAATGGAGATTTCTTTATTCTTCCATGCTGAAACACACAAATCGGGATTGATCAAATGAAGTGTGTTTCAAATAACCTGTATGTTTGACTATTGCTACAGGGTGCACACTAATGAGAATGTCAGAAAATGCATCCTTGTTACCTACGAATTTTACACGAGATGAAAAAAACGTTTACCCGTGTCGAAAGGCGTTTGATCAGGAAGATCGGTTTATAAGCGCGAGCTACCAAAAGTTTACTTGTTGGAGAATGAAAAATTGTAAGTCGCCGCATAAACTATAGCCTGCTCAACGGCTTTTGACATTTAATCCTATTCTTTGGAGCATACAGGTTCCTCGAAGCACAGCCATACGAATACAGCTTAAACCAGCTCAGCTTGGAACAAGACAAATATTCGGTTGAATTTTTTAACACGATGTCAGTGGTTCATATAATAATAATGCTACATTTTCACAGCAAGGTTAATATCTGCCAAAATAGCCCAAAAATGTTAAATTAAAAATGTCTGGATTCATACTTTCCACTAAATTTTATGTGACTGCAACACCAGCTAGCGAGCGACGGAGACGTTCGTTTGCCATGGCCTGTCGGGCAAACACAATCAATACAAAAGCCATGATACAACACATCATATTGCTGTCATCATCGTTTGCCTGACATCTGCTCTCATTGGAGGTGAATGAGTGGCTAAATTAGGTGCCACACCGGACCATTTTGTTATTAGAAATGTCAGGGAGGGCAAAGCTGACAGTTTGCGTCAACAGTTAGCCAACTCTAGAGTGTGACAATGAAGTTTTTCTGAAGGTGGTCATGACCAGCCTACGTGTGGAAAGTAATATTTAAAAAAATGACTAGAGGAATTGACTAGAAATGGCCTTGAATATGCTGAACGGAGTTGGTTTATCTGATTGTAACATTCATAAATCATGTTTTCTATGCATGGACGGTGCATGTAAGCAACTCGCCGTTTGAGATGAAACATGTCGACCCTCATTACAGAAGTCTTGAAATTCCAGACCAATTCTACAACAAAGGCTAGTCTAAGCTTTCAACTCTCAGAAAGAAAAATACATGAAATACAGCCAAACACATCACACAACGAAAGTTCTATAACCCAAACAAAAACAGCACACCTGAAGGACAAACTAAAACATGTCTTCTCCCATATTCATTTACTCTACTGTAGACACACTTCACCACATAAACACAGAAGACATCACAGCACCCAGGTACTAACTTCATACTGTCAATCAAATACCAGCTAACATTATATTTCTGTTGTTAAAACATTTCCATAAGTTAACAAAATGTTAAGCGTTACTTTGAAAGTCCAAGGACATTTAAAACATCCAGTTTCGCTAATGAACGTTTCATAAGTAACTTCAGCAAAACATTTGTGATGCGTGATATATATAACGTTACAAAATAGTTCTAGTACCTTACTGCAAGAACTTTCAAAGAGAACTTTTACAGAATGTTAGCCAATGTTCTCACAATGTTCCCTGTTAGCCGAGACACTTTTTCTTACCGCTTGACTCGGTCAATTTCTATTTTACATGGGGCTACAGTTAACAACGGCATTAAACTCTGGATGGCTGGACTCACTGGTTCCAACAAAACTCTGAACCTCGGCCGAACTAGAAGTGTAATAAGCAGGTGGAGGTCATGGCTACACTCATTGAAACAGTTGAGAGAGAAGGAAACAGACTGAAGGACTGTCTCCAGCGTGTGGACTGAGCTCCACACTATACATCATGAGAAACAAGATGAGTTAAGCACACAGCCACACAGCTTTTCTTGGACAACAGGGACTGGGAACAAGTTGTGATTTACTGGCTGCTAGACACACACTGCCTTTGACCCATTTAGACAAAGGATTTGTTTATCTTATCACTGTACGAGATACTGTTATTTATTTATTTCCGAACCGACTGCGTCTCTCTCCAGTGAGTTCCATGTTTTCATGTTAATGACTATCCTGGCCCTAAGAGGGTTTAACTACTCGCAATTGGCATTGGTTTGTCATTAGATGTGCATTGTTCTGTAAAAAAGCATGCTTGAGCAGGCACTACAATTATGTGGCCAGTTAAGTTAATTAGACTATTTAAAGCAATGTCTTTGCACCATGGCAGTGAGCAGATGACTGGCTCTTTTGTCAGCAGTTGCATGTGTCCTGAATGCAAAAGCGCATTATTTAATCATCGCATTAAACAAGATACTTCAATGTATGTACAGTCAGTTCCGCGATTGCTGTTTGATTTAACTTTGATTTGAATAACTCGCTGACACATCCCTGTCTAAAAAACGTGCAACGCAGATAAAACAAAGCGCATAACCGGAATAATAATTGGAACAAAGCGCAGGGAAATGAAAGAGAGATTCAATGCACACCCAGACTGTAAACATGCTGAAACTCTGAACACACAACTCCCAGAATGAGCTTAATAACCAACAATAAAGTCAGATTAGTTTCCGTTCAGATAAACAGTTATGAAATAAAGAACAACAATAAAGCTAATCTGTTCCTAAATTGTAAAATTAGGTCTTTGTATTACAACAACGCAGCTCAACAGCTGTAATATTGTCGTGTTTTATTCCGTTGTACTCTGACGTCCATGCGGCGAGGCGCATCTACGAACGCACCGTTGGCAAATACCGTCTACGTAAGCCTTTGGCGAGGGTCAATCAAGTGACTCCAAAACCAGTAAAAATGCAAAATGACATCAGTAATGCAGTCACATTTTCCTAATCTCCTTGGATGGATTCAGGCCATGATTTTCATTTAGTCGAACAGAGATAACCAGACTGTCAGCAAGGTTGCAGTTTCCCTTTAATCTTACCCTACAGCTAATAATCAGTCTGCAACCCTGAAAACCTTCATCAGACATTCATCACGCGCTGAAATAATTTAGATACCGAACTTTCATTCAGTTTGGGGTTATCCAGGAGCATAAAGGCAAATATGATTAATTAGCAAACCTAAGAATAAGAATAATCAATATTGATGAAATAATTCATAATTCAATCAGCGCTTTACAGTCTGACTTAGTCATGAATTGCCTATGTAATGCTGTTTGTATTGACGCGCAAAACATTTACTGAATGCGAATAACTGAAATCGCATTACAACAATTAATAATGTAATTCTCAGCAATGGGCTCATTGACCAACTTCCTGCGAAATCGATGAGCTTTTTCAAACCTCCATTTTTCAATGCGCTCCTTCCACGATACAAAGTACGTTTGCATATCCCATACATCACAAAGCGTCCAGAAATCCCAGAAGCCCTCACCTTTTATCTAGTCCATCATCGTGTTTAAACGCCTTCAGTAGCTCTAAACAAGAACAAACAGGAGATTTTAGTTTTGTAGTTTTTAATTAGAGATCTTTCCATAATTGGAGTAAATAGAGTGCGGATGGATTAGAGGTCACTGCTGACAGTCTCAGTGGTAATGATATTAGCCTGCCCTTCACATTTAAATGGCCCATCTTAAATGCCTTCACATTTGCTATTTACTTTCAACATGATGCTTACATTGTTGGATATGCTGGGGCATGCTCAAATAGAATGAAGGTAACAGAGCTTGATTAAAGTTTATCTTTCAGGGTTATAACTCTACCGGCCTTCATTATTGCTTGTCAGATTATAAATGGTCCTGGGGAGAAATTATGCAAGATCACACACATGTGCTAAAGAAAGTGATTCACTCCACTTGGTTCCAGTCTCAAAGCTTGTTCATTCAAGATCGGCTGATAAGGTAGGTATTGAAACTACAGCGTCGGCGGGACTTAAATAGAAATAAAGAAGAATAGAGTCTTAAAACACAAAAGAAATAAGAAAAGCATGTTGTGAATATAATGGTATTGGGAAAAGCACTGAAAGTTGAAATGTCTAATGCTATCAATCAAGACCACCAAAGACCATTCTGTTCCGACAGAGTTTCAGCTAAACCTCTGGTCAACACTGTATAAATCAACATTGTACAACTTTCAATCAAATATTGTTTTGGCAAGATTAGCCAAATATAGCTAATTTACTATTCACTGTAAAAAAAAGAACAACACAGAAAAAGTATTGATAATTTTGCCAGGAGACTATCTGTTAATTTTATAGACATTTCCATTTTCCACAATGCAGTGTAAAATTTGAAATACAGGTTAAATGGCTATAAAACAGCCAAAATACACCATGTGCAGCTAAGGCCTTACAGGACAACAAAATGCCATTATATTAAGTGGACTACAAGTTGCAAATTTAAGAATTACAATAAAGCAAAGACTTTACTAAACAATCTATTAAAAACTGTAAATGCAATCTGCAAACAATCTTTTAAAAAACATACACTTTGTCAATGCAAGAAGGTTTATGGCCTAAGAATAAAAAAACTAAACAGATACAATTGCCTTTTCAAAACTTCACTTAGACATGAACTTCTTAGAAACATCTCAAATCTACTTTGGGCTTGTAACAGTTGTGCTAAAGGGCATCTAGTTCAGACAAATTTTTCCTCTCTATCTACAAGTAAAACAGAAGTACCAACACACACGCACCTCTTGAAACTAACCTTTGACTGTCTTGAAAAATGACCATTTGTTTTTATTGTACAACTGCAATACAGACATAAGAGTTCTACTTGTAGCCATTGTAACTTGTCCCAAACATTCTGTATAGTTATGACTTCTGACCTTGCTAAAGATGTCAGATATCTTTCTACAATCCAGTGTGATTTTCTGAGCTCTGTTCTTTTGTGCAGTGGCTTTTATTCGGTTTCCCTCAAAGGTAACAGGAATTGAATTGAATATCCAGTCCAGCTACATAGCCTGGAGAATTGCAAGTACTGCTTATCCTAATGGTGAACTGACAATCCTTGGATGAACTGGCCTTCTTCAGGGGAAACAAGCTTGGATGTTTGATTAGTCTTAGAGAATTGCGAGCGTTGGTCTTCCGCTGGGGATGGTTACACATGGACATATGGCAGACCTATAAAAACTGAGCTCAATGCTTTCTTAAGGCATCTACAACAACTACTATGTTTGCAATAAAGTAATCTGTTCTAACTGGATCACAACTAGTTTCCACAGGCTGGGCAACTAGTTACTAAAATGTATTTTCTCAAGCAAGGGACTAGATTGAGCCTAATCCTCCAAAAGAGGATTAACAAATCCTACTTTCATCATCCCCAGTCAATTTAGCACCAAATATAAGCAGACATGTGCACAGCTTGCTTCTACCAGCAAAAGTTTTTGGGTAAATTGATCATGCTCTACTAACAATAAATTCCACTCTGGTCTCTGCTAAAGTCCCTTTTTCCTGTGCAACAGAGAGTTTGAAGCTTTAACTTGATTTATACTCTGTTGCTGAACCGAGTTGAAACTGCACACAATTAATCTCTTAAAGTTTCATTCATTCGGTGATGCTCAACAAAACTTTCTTTGTGCGCTCATGCATGCATGCAAAAAGGCCTGGCAGGAAAATCTTACTCAGCCCTTGGTTATGACATTTTTTTATATTATGCACCATCCAGGCCCATAATAAAACTGAAGACCGTTTAAAGTTCCTGGACAGTGTGGCCATGTCCCTACCAAAGTTAAGACACTCCTAAATGAAACGACACTGGCATATATACATACGATATACTAGCATATACAGTTTGTATAGTCTGTACAACTGGTTAACCCAAATTCTGTTATCATTTAGCCTCATGTTAATCCAAACCCATGATTTTCTTCTTCTATGCAACACATAATGGGAACTTTAAAAAACAAGCTGTCTGATCTTTTCCATTAGATAAATTAAGTGAAGGCTGGAGCTGTCAAACCATGAATAAAGGATCTTTTAAATCCACACAAATTCCCACAAAGCACTGAGAGCAAAAGGCATGTAAAGCTACGTGTGCAGTTTATTAGCATTTATATTAAACGAGTGACTTGCTGAAAACTCACGTAGGAATTAAAGCTGTTGTTACGTCACAACTCACCCACCGTGACGCCATCGTGAAAACATCCACTTAACATCGCTAACAACACGGCGGCTTTCTTCACGTTTTAAGCTTACAATCCATCGACACAGATATCCAATAAACTTATTAACTTAACTTTCTTCAGACGCCTCGTTGGAAACGCCCCTCCGTCAGCGTTACTAGCGTCGGACTTGAAGGGTCGCTGCGCAGACGGATCTGCGGGTGTGACGTCAAAATACCGCGAGAGCAGCGCTAAACGATGTGCTCTCGAATCGCTCTCGCGATATTATGTTGTCATTAGCCAATCTAATAGCAATGCGCATGCGTGGTTAATCAATCATTGTATTAATTTACTTAAAAATATTGAACATTTTATTTATGCTCAGCTACCTTTAATATACTAATATCTAACTTTAATATAAAGAGTAACACACACAACACGTTGTATTTATTTATAAACAGCAAAATATTCATCAAATGTTTATTAATAAACGTATATACTCTATTAATGCAACATAAAGAGCACAGCCATAACTGCACCATTGTGAATTTATTATATATATATATATATATATATTATAGAAATATTTATATTCAGCGTGTTTCTTCCTTCTAATGCCACAGATTCAATATAAATATAAACATTACAATAATATTATAAAAAACATAGAATTGCTATTGCTATAATACCATTGCTGTATTAAATTATCATTATCACTATTTCAATATAATAACTAATTAAAAAAAACTGTGTAGGCCAAAACATTGTGCAGCTCTACAGTTTAATAATAAAAAAATACCTGGATGTGTTAAAATCTTTCTTAACACCTCATTGAAGTTTATTCACATTACAATTGAAGCATGTGAATTCTTGTGCCTCCTTTTTAAATGGCATTAAAAATGTTTAATTCCAATAAATGTCTAATTCGACGCACACATATCTTTGGCTCTGCTCCTGTTTTGGTGGAGGGACTGGCTGTAATAGTGCAGTCCCCTTCTGCTACAGTGTGTTGGATGTTCTGACTGCTGATGCACACAGCCTGCCTCTGGATGTCTATGGACATAGTATTACCCTTTTCTGACATCATGGGACATATTTGGTGGTAGTACGTGAAAATCTGACAGCCAGGTTCTCATGTAAAACTGGTTAGCCACCTTGCATGTATCTTAGGCTCTGATTATTATGGAAGAGTAATATGCAATCTTACAAGATTTTAAGGTCAACGTAATATGGTTCTGACATTGCATGCACTGATTGGCTTTCAGTGATTTCAGACCGTTTTCAATGTCCCTTTAGGTAGTACTGACTAGTTACTGATAGCAGCAAGTGAGTTATAGTAATAGTGACTCATGTAAGTTATTAACTGTTCAAAGTTACCAATACAGCATCGATGCGGCTAAGCTTCTCAAAAGAAAAGCAACGCTTTATGAATTCTCTCCAAATTATGCTAACATAGGAAGATGTGAAATCACTCTTCACTTTTCTTTATTTTATATTTACACATTCTTTATTCCTTATCTAAAGCTACACACTGACACCATTGAATTGCATTCGGAGGCGAGCAACATTGGGTTCAGAATTTAAATCAGCACATGAATATGGAGAGCTTCTTTTGAATTTCCGTTTTGTACATCAGCCTGTCACTCAGCGCATCAGACTCGACTTTAGCCTCACATGACTGAAATACTGAATTCCCAAATATGATAAACGCCACGTCAACACTCTGACAGTAACGTGAAATCCACCATGCTCACCTCTTAACTGTGTAGCACATGTTTGAATGGTTCTGATACACTGCCCCCGGTCAGACACACACTGACAGGAGAATGTGTGGAGCACATGCAAAGATACTCACGGCAGACAAGCTCAGGGCTTCTCTTCAGTTCGGGCCCTGAGATGAGATACATTTGTTTCATGCTATGCATAAAGCACCGCTTGAAATAAAGCGCGGGCCTTATTATTTGGCACACTGTAGCTTTGCCTGACCGATCTGTGTCTAAAGTTAAGGATGATCACCTGGAGGTGAAGCCTTCAGCGTACGCATCACAGTTGGAGTTGAATTTAATTATCTGCAGTGGTGCTTGATTGCTAACTATAGATCGCAGCAGACAACGTTAGCATAATTGTTTTCATAACCCCATGTCAGTTTAATGAAGGAGAAAAAAGGTGCTGCGTTCAAGACTAAACGCTTAAGTCTGTAATTTTGCTTTTAATGTTTTTTAGTGACAGAAGTCGCAGTGAGTTGATTTAAACCTCAATGTTTGTGATAGAATACAGTACGATCACATATGATTAAACCCAGACTCAAAGTCACACCCCAGGTAACAAGGAATGTTTGTTAACATTCTGTAAAAGTTAGTGGAACGTTCACAATATCACAATAATGGGTTTATTGCGCTTCACCCATACTTTCCTTTATGTGTAATATGTTTTATATGCTATTATTATTATTTTAAACTAGGACATCTGTGGCAGAAATACTGTTTGTTTTCCAGAGATAAATCAACCGTGAACCGCGCAGCTTGCTCAAGTTAAAATGCATTGCTTGCAGTTTTGCATTTTTATTTTTACAGTAAACTGTTGCATTTCAAAAATGCAGGAATTCCAAAAGTTAGTGGCTTGTTATCATGTTCCTGTAGTTCAGCTCGAGGACCAAAGTCTACCGGCAAGGTCATGGATCAATGAGAACACCTACCACATATCCAGGCCAAATGGATCTCTTGAATGTACTTCTAAGCTTCCACATCTGCCAAAACTAAATAAATGTAAATGCACCGATGCTGCAAGTCCTGCCGGATCATCAAACCACTTTATATGAGAAAACGTGGTTAAACATTAAACATAAAACATTTCCCCATTGTTTCCTGTATAAACTCCACATATGTTCCTACTTTATTGACCTCTGTTGGAAAATATCCACTGCTGTGTTTATTAAAAAAGAGCTTTTAGCTCTCAGAAAAACAACTGCATGGAGGTAAGCAAGATCCATTAAGTATTCAGCGTCCATTCGTAGCCTAATAATTAGAATCATCCACATCCTGTGAACTCGGACTGACCCGCTTTCGGGGAAGGACTACAATTGTAGGTTGTTCTTGGGATACATCCAATCCAATTCACTGGATGGAAGGTGACAGAAGCATAAAAGCTTGCAGAACCATACAGCAGATTCTGAACACTTAATTAGCCTCGTCCCAGGAGAGATTGTGGCGAGTTTCATTTCAAATGTGCAACACCACGACACGTATTGATGAGTAGAGTACGCTCATGTCAGCTTCCACAAACACAAGAATATTTGTTTATTAGCACAACTAGTAAAAGTGTTCTCGCTTCTTTGTGTGTTTTGTTTTCTTTGTACTAAATAAATCAGGCAGCACTATAACTCAAACATACGCTTGATGTTTTACTGTATTTGACCCCCATTTATACCAAAAAGAGAGAGTTAACCTAAAAACTTGATTAATTGACTCGATTAATTGACTTGAATTAAAAGGCTGGCGCAATTCCAATAACAAATTTACCTGAGAGATATAATTCCTTCTGACAAGCAATCAAATTGTAAATTGTTCCACTTTTTGAGCACAGGGAAAAAAACGCTGATTTGTGTGGCAGTGATTATGTTCTCATTAAAGTCTTTGTTAAAACCATCTGTTTAATTAAAAAAAAACAGAATGAAAATAAGTTTATGACCGTGTACCATTAAAGCATTATCTGAATATCTGAATTCATTCCAACATCTTGCTTAACTTATAATAATATAAATTTAGTTATCAAAGTGTGGAGGGAAGTAAACTGGGGACATGGCAGTGACCCTAAAAATAGGATGTAGGTTCTCTTCATTGATACTCATTTATTTGAGAGTTTTTTAACCATTATGAAATTGAATTGGCCTGTCCTTTGTTTTGAATGAGCGATTTACCCAAAATCGTCTTCATCTTTATATCTTGGAGTTTTAATTGGTGCATGAGTCAAAGAGGCAGGAAATATTCTCTACATACATTCATTGTTTGACACAGCCTGAAATTACGGGATTCACAGTGTATGTTCCCTAGATGCAAGCAAACCAAAGAGAATCTGTGTTTCAAAGACCCTGGAGACAGTCTTTACAGCCTTGGCATTTTTTATTTGTGGAGATTTTTAGCTTTTTATGTGGCTACCCATAAAAATATGTCAATATTAGTACAGTGATATGAACTGTCACAGTTTTATTGGAAATAGCCGCATTTTGAGACATTTTTCACATCCTCTAATGTTCTAAAGGGTATTAAAATCATTAACCACTGCACTGACTTCACTGAAGTAAAACCGAATGATAAGATGATGCTAATGAAAAGACTACAGAGCACAGCCATTACAACAGCCCATACAGAATCACAGCTGCATCAGTATGCGCTCTCTGAAGAATCTGCACACATCTGAAGCCATTTTTAATGTGCTTCAATCTGCACAATCTCTGAAGGCCCCATCCCTCCACCAGCAGTGATGAATAAATGAGTGTCTGACAGAGCAGCCATAGTAAAGATCAAAAGCGAAGGAGATAATTAACAGCAGACTAATTGATACCCACCCTGAGTTTTCACCAGAAATGAAAAAGAGTGCAGCTTTGCTTGATATTAATTGGGCAAGAATATGCATGAAATATGTTCTGATGTCGGATCTTGAGTCCTTTGCTCCAGAAGCGCAGTTCGCAGTGTCTGACGCGCTCTGACAGACCGCAGCTTGCGTTTACGGGCTTCTCTTAATACCAGAGGTTCTCCTTGTTTCCCATACTTCCTTTAGGCTATGTGACCTGCAGAGATTCATACACACTGTAAATTTGAGGTGAAAATTAATGACATCATCAGATCTTATGAGATGTATGTTTCACTATATTTTATAATAAATTAACTGGATATCAAATAATTTCTTAACAACTTAAATATAGAAGCATTTAAAAAGCAAACATACATATTATTTATTAAGGGATTAAAGAGATTTTTCACCCAATTTTTTTTTCATTTTCCATGTCATTCCAAACCGAAGTGGCTTTTCTGGCTCCTGAAGAACACAAAATGAGATATTTTGAGAAATATGTCAGTGGTGTTGTGTCCATACAATGAAAGTCAAAAGTTGCCACAGTTGTTTGTTTACCAGCATTCTTCATGTGTTCCTCAGAGGGTTTGGAACGATATGAGGGTGAGTAAATGATGGAATAATTTACATTTATGGGTGAACCATTCCTTTAACAGAGTTTCTGTTTCACAGATTACCTTTCAATGCTGTCAAATGTGTCTTCATTGCTCCCTTTGCATTGCTTTACCTTGAACCGTTTTCTTTAAGTCAACGGTTTGGTCTGTCCCTGGAGAAAAAGCAGGAAAAGTTTTTATCCTTTCATTCAAAAAGCAAATGTATAACAGCACTCATATTATTCAGGTAAAGGTGGACTCTGAGTATCCCGCCCTGACAGTGAGTTATTTGGCTTCAGGTACACACAAACACAGCATTACAGCCCCCACGGGGCAGCGGACTCTATAAATAAAAGGCCTAACAACACACATTCAGATCCACAGGGGAGCCCAGATGTCTTCAAAACGTCTTGAAATGTCCGGGTCTTGTTACGTCTTATTTAGTGGTTGCCCGTTTTTGTACATTCACTGATTTATTTATCCACCATTGTCCTACAACAAATCCTTTCAAGAGCAACATTTTGATTGGTACAATAATGCATTCTCCAGAGATGCTGAAGATACTTACATCTGGATACACGATGGACTATTAAATTTGTATCAGTGCCAGTTCTGTGGTTTTAGTTCCATGTTCCTATTCTGTTATGTTTAGCGAGGGATTCGCAGACAGTAAAGACCTAGATCAAAAACTAGAGGTATTAAAAAAAACATGGCACAGTAGAAATAACGTTTACCATGGCACTGAAACCTTACGTGACTTTTAAAAACTTTTCTCCAACTTGATTATACACTGTACATACTGTATAAGAAACTGGTAACTTAACTAAAATATATAACATGAAATATCCACGTTTAAATGCTAAAATAATTCTTAATTCTCATGCTAATTTACATCTTTAAGATCAATTTAACTGTCTTAATTTAATTTTGTTTTGCTTCTTAAAGGTCTGACATAGAGAGAGAAAACTCTGCAACTAGGGTTGCGTGTATAAAATGCAACCCCTGTATTTTATAGACAAACTTGTTGCAATTGTGCTTATTTCTACATTTTTATGGCTCCAAGAGATTTGTTCTAGCTTCTGCTTCTATTCTTAAATAGCCTGTCTGCAATACCTTGTTTTTCACAGCGCAAAACTTATCTATTAGTATAGCTTGACAAATTGGCTGCTGCCATTTGTATTACCATTTAAACAGTAGATTGAATTCAATTAATGCATAGATACTGTATTAACAGCTGTTCATAATTACCTTAATATGTCTATACTGCAAAGGTCACATCCGCACGTAAACACATGAAGCTAAATTGACGGGTTCAACAGGCAACAGGTCTTTCTTCCAGATAATTGTGCATAATAAAAATAATATAAATACAGATTTATTACATTCGTCTTTAAAGAACGTCATAACCTGATTGCCCTACACTTCTAATTAAAGCACAACTGCGTGGGACTAATGAAATGTGTATTTATGCTACTTATGTATTGTGTTGACACTACTTTTGTGAATATGATTATTTCCATTGTACATTACAGTCGTTTGAGAAATAAAAATCTGCACATAACTACTGAACTATTTATAAAGGAGAGTGTAATGTATTTACAGCGGATAATATATAACTTAAATGAAATGTACAAACTAAATTAATGTACATACCCAGCTAACAGGGAACATTTTCAAAATATTCTTGCAATAAAATAAATAGAACTATTTTTAAAGTTATATGTCATAAATCAGAAACATTATACTTTAGTAGTGCAGCATTTGCCATCTGGTGCTGCTGACGTTCTCTGTCATCCATGCATTCATATCTGTAGTTTAAACAGCACATTTTTATAGAACGTCTCAGGTTATGTCACCTGTTCGTGGTGGAACCGTGCATGCTGATGTTCCGTGATGGATCACAAGCAGGTGTTCCATGTTCACCAGGGAAACACAGACAATTTAAACAATCATTCAATCAGCAAAATCAACAGAAAAGTACTGGAGCGCTTTAGTCACTTGCAGTTCAAACAAACGGGTAACGCAGCACCTGTGGATGTGTGTGAGAATGTATAATGACTGAAGAACATGCTCATTTAACTAATCAGAGAATGCTTGACTTACCCAGCAACTGCTAGACTAATTTCAGACATCTGGTTAGATGACTTTATATTGATATACTGTAACCGAATGAAAACATCTTAGCTCACACAGTAAAACAAATGATAGAAAATTATGGTGAAACTGGGACAGCAGGCTGAAGTGTTGCTTATAGCACCAGCATCCTATATACTGTGTGTGTGTGTGTGTGTGTTTGTGTATGTATA
>JBAJNP010002407.1:0-44172 GCA_036877545.1 Yasuhikotakia modesta
CAGTGAGATCTAAACAGAACAGAAGCATTAAAACAGGTAAATCGAATGAAACGGGCAACTTGCCACAGCAGGAGCTCTGGGGTGGTTGCGGTTCCTCTTCTCCTGGCACACTGTGGTGTGAAGTGAACTTTCTGCTCTCTGGTTCCCACCTATGGCCTCCAATCCCTGTCGCCTGAGTGAGCAGAAGTGAATGAATCCAGCCTGATGGTTGGTTTTCAGTTTGATGCAATATTTAAGCTGGGAGCCAGACAGCTTTTATTCAGAGGGGCGACGGACGGTGACGCGGAGTACAATAGGATCCGCAAACACGAATGCAAACCTATATGACGCCTGCATTGGGAAACGTGATGTTAATGGTGTAAACATGATGTGCCGCTAACTCAAATACTGTCGAATAAAACCTTTAATAACTGCCATTCATCCGTACTCTGACACGAAGTTATTACGTTAAACATTAGCTTGAGAAATATTTAAGCCTAAATGTGATGTTTGGTCATGTTTCTTAACAGATCACATTTTTCTAATGTTATGCCCAATGTTCAATGCTATGCAACTACAACAAAACTACCGCAACAATTGATACCGGTTGTACTTTGAAAGACATTTTCCAAACACTACATAGTTTGAGGGCCAGCAACAGTGTTGAGACACTTGTTGAGCTCAAATATTGTTGTTCAATCTTGATATAATCGCTGCAGTGCTTTTCCTTATAAATCTGCCCACAGAGTCACATTACAAATACTTTATAATAGCGCTGGTCCAGGCTGAAGAGAGAGAGATGTACTTGTTTTGTTCTCATGTGATGCTCTGATATAATGATGCATGGGATGAGGGCAGGAGTGCTTAATAATAGTTTGTTGTGTTTAAACTCGTTCCAGCTTCATTTGAAGTTGAAATGGAAAAGAAACAGGTTTAATCAGGGTTCAAACAAGGCGGCTATGCAGAATTTCTGTGAGGTTAAATGCATCCAGTCTTACATTTACCTACAATCATGGTGAACCACATTTTATATTCAACTTTATTGTGGTTTAAATATATGATCATTAGCCTAGTGTTGCCATTGGCTGATGCCACAGAATCACATTTAGTGATTATGAGTTATATATGAATGTTGAATATTGACTGTGAGAATATTGCAAACAAGCTATTAATTACAGTTACAAACTCTGTTCAAAAGCATCACATGTTAAAAACAAGATGAATGTAATGAACCTGATAAGAGATATTTACTCTTTAATGACAAAGACAGGCAAGAAAACATGAAAGTGTTATAAAAAATATTCTTGTACAGATAACAGAACATGAAGATTTACTGATAACAACTGGTAACATTGTTGAGGTACAAATTCTATCTTTTTCATCTGATGTAACCAAACAATAAATAAATGTTAAATTGCATTCCACCTATAGCAAGGGTTGCCAAATACTCCCTGGAAAACTCTTTTTGAATTTTGAAACAAATCTTTAAACATCTAAGCAAGCGGCATCTTTGGCATGGAGTGTTAAAAGTTTGTCTTTATCTTAGCTTGGCCCCACAACCTACATTTAAAGGCAACTTGTTGATATTGCCGGCGCTGGCAAACTAAAGCCAGCAGCAGAGGAGTGAATGTTGGGATTTCTAACAAAGCCATGATGTCATGATAAAGTCCTCTGTGTCTATTGAACGTGCGCATCGGGGCGTGATGTCAGATTGTGCCAATGAAGCAGGCCTCAGGCTAGGGCTAAGCATTGGACCATACCTCAAACAAAGTTATCTTACGACGATCTGCCTACATGCGGTTGTGCTACGTTTCCTGCTCCTGAGGAAAGATTTAGCTGACAGCTATAAAAATACATAGGGTGCAGCAAATGGCTAGCATTAGCCTATTGGTAGCATTGGCAGTCAGCTGTGGAAAACGCAGGGTTCATCACGTCCCGTGTGCTGAAACCTGAGGCGTCTGCTAAAAAGCTGTTTAAAACAACTTGAACTACTTGCTGGTCACATCTGAACCCCCCTCCCTCCCACCCTAGTCTGGCCAAACTTGTCTGGGTTGCTGGTTAGAGGAAACCAGTGGGTTTCAGTGGGAACCAAATCACCTGAACAAAAGCTTGGGCAGCCTGAGAGACCATCCGAAGACCAGCTTAGTTAGGCTGAGACCAGTTAAACTATTTTATACAAGACTAGCAATCTGTCATATGCTGGTTTAAGGTGGTTTCTTTCCAGCAGGGTTGCAGGAAAATGTTAAAAGAAAGTGTAAGTTTAACTGGTGTAAGTTAATTTAGTTACTAGACAAATGTGTAGAGCAACTTATATTAAAACAATAAAGTCAATACAAAAGACTATTTTAGACCTGTCTGATTTTTATACAGGTCTGTGCTAGTTGTGGTCCGCTGTTGGTTTGTTTAGCAGACCTAGATTTCTGCTCAGTAGTTTCATTTAGTTGTTCTTTCTGGTGAACCAAATGGATGCTGGTTAAACAAACACAACATCGGCTAGCACACAATGAGCATTTTTCTCAGTTCATTTGTAAACCAGAGTCCTGAACTACTATCTTTAAAAAAGCATGAAAAAATGTTGTTTCACACAGACTGCAGTGCGGTTTGACTCCATCCTCTGGTTCTCCTGCAGTAATCCTCATTAATCTCTACCTCAGCAGCCGCCGTGTGATGGATCCAGCATGGGGGTCTCTTTCTCTGTTCTTTGTGGATGCCAGAGATACCAGCTACAATAAGAAGGATTTACCTCATCCAGTTCACTTCCAGTCCATGAGCTCGACTGAAGAGCTCCCTGCAGACCTGCAGAGCAAAGCTACTGTCTGTAAGATTAGAAACTGATTCTCTAGAGTAGAGAACCATTGCATTGCAGTGGAGAGCAGTCCTGGTTAAATCTTAAACGTTGAGTTAACCTCTGGTTTAGCTACATTAACCACCGACATCCAGTTAATAATGACTGCATGAAATCTAACCTGTACTGAGACATAAGGTTCATTCACACCAAGAACAAATAAATATAAATAGAAAATGTTGACCTTTTTCCAGCTGATGAATAATTTAACATTGACAGACAATCAAAATATTTTAATTTAATTTACTGCATGTTGTAAAATCTTTTGTGGTGTGGATGCCAATACAGTCAACATGATAGTTGTCTTTACAGTTATAGTTCTTGTGTAACCCAGTTCCTTTCACCCTGGACTGCTCACTGCCCACAGAGGCCACCCAAAAAATGTTGCTCAGGCCCTGTGACATTTAAAGAAATAAGCCCAGATATTCCCAGTGAAAACAGAAAAGGGCAACTGTAAAAAAAAACAAAAGTACAATTACGGTTCTAGAAACAATTTTGGGCTAAATTAGGTTTCGTTACGTTGCGTTTTCCTGGGAACATGGTAACTAATAAACACCTTAACACACCCAACAGCAGCCCCAAATTTCCGTGGCCTTTAGCGTTCACCCACCTCACAGAATCAGCAGACGTAAGGGAGAGAGGTGATCAATTGTTCTGTCCAATCTCACAGGAAATGGATTTGGGACTTCCTGTATGTGTGAGCCTGAGGTATAATACAGCAGGAGAAGAAAAGGTCTCATGTCAATACAATGGAGCGACGGAAGATTAGAGCGGCCACAACAGCCACAAGAGAAAAGACCTCAGTCAACCTGTAGAGAAAGTAACATTTAAAAGGGATTTAAAAGGCAGAAATCATCTTAAAAATGTATTAAGACAATCAACTTACATAAGTGTTCCTGTGTCGTGACAAACGTGAGACATACGGTGATGCCAAATGTTTGCTAATTTCTCAGCTGTTCCTAAAAATAGACAGATGTCATGTTAGCATTAAGATTAGCTTTACATTCCCACACACAGGAAAACAACATCAATGTTTCTGCCATCAGTTACTGTGGTTGAAAAGATCTTCAGTTGCTGTTTTTACAATGAAAAATGGACCAGCAAAATAAAAATGTCCTGCTCATGAATAGCTTGTGAAACTTGTGAGACTTCTTGCTGTTTGAGCAAAATATGGAGTCAATTCACGTTACCATTCACACACCAAACACTCGCAGACCCGGTTCAGATTGATCAATGGTTTTCTTCACACTGTCCGCTGTCTGTATAAGCAGGACCGACCGGGAGTGACAGAGGTCGCAGTCACACCTTTAACTGGACCGGGACATCAGCTGAGGGAACTGGAGTAACATACGTTTGCATTAGCAGTGGCGCTTGCTAGCAAAGGCAATGTTAAGCACTGAACATCTGTGCTACGGACAAACCAATAAATCGGACAAAGCAAGAATTTATTATAACTTGAGGAGAGCCACTGACGCAAATGAATTTTATTGTGCGTGTTTATTCAAAGGCAGAAATACTGTATGAATGAAACCCATTTCAGGCATATCAGAATCAAAGTCATAAAACTCCAAAATAATTTAATTGAATTGTAGCCCAAAGCCAATCTGACGATGGCCGGCGTTCGAGCTCCTATCATGTGCTTGCATGCTTTTATTTCAGAACTCCACCATAATTAAAGAACCATTATAAAAGAGATTTGCTGTTGTGTTGATGCAATTGTAATCAGATTTTTAGGAATGCGTTTATCCCTCTGTTTGATTTGAAAAACAAAATTGCTAAAGTTACTTGTGGAGTTATAAGGGCAAACTCAATTTCTAAAACTGCTGTAAGAGCGAACAACAAACACTCCATCATACGTCTAATATAGCCTCAGAAGTCAAGAAGCTTATTTACACAGAACATCCACCAGTGACACCACACAGCTCATATCAGCTGTGTTTCTCTGTTTAAATGTTCATTACAGCTTCTGTTAAACCAAATGTTGTCATTGTCTCTTTTTCATCATGTCATGTCATCGTGTCACGAGTCAAATTCCCATTGTTTCTCAATACAATCTCACTTTCCTTCCTGATATTAAGATATTCCTCCAGCTGAATTGGAGGGGCAGGCAGACCCTGTGAGAGGAGAGGGGAGGGAATTAAGGAGGGCAGAAAACCATTGCTGGTACTTCTTAACATGCCCTTTAAATGAGAGCACTCTTATCCAGTCTTCTCCAGCCTGCGAGCAGCTGTGTCTGATTAACAGCACGTCTACTGAACACGTTTACTGAACACGACACTCTCCCCATTCTGAAGGATCCTGATCTTCTAGAGGAGAACCCGACAGATTTGTCTGCTTTAAACAGGTCACAGGTATCAGAAACCGTGTGCAGCATTAACGGTGACCATCTACAAACATTTGAAGAACATTCATTCAACAGAAACCACAGCAAGTCATCCATCTATCCTTGAATCGATTAGAGTTGAAAGAGACGCTTTATCAGATGATATAGGGTCCATTGAGCCATCAGCCTGTGGATTTTAAGAGGCTCTTCCTCACCGACACAAGAACAAAACTCATCTGTCTGTCAGAACGGCCTTGTAGCCACAACTCTGCCCTGTCAGGAGAAGACGTTAAACCTCCTTCAGCCCTGATAACCTGCTGAGGTGTCCAAATACCTGCTACAAACCTCAATCATCTCTACCTGAGGAAACATCAAACGGTCTGACTAAACCTTAGATCACACGATCAGAATCTTCAGTACCTCTGATCGGAGGTAGAACCTGCTTTGAGAGACACTGAACCTCAGGCGCTAATCACAGGTAGCATACGAACAGAACGATATATCAAAGCAAAACATCTTCGGCTAAAGCTTGGGGGTCTCTGAGGGCTTTGTGTCTGGCAGCCTGAGAAGTTGTTCTGACAGGTAACCCCACATCTTTAAAGGAGGAGAAACATCTTAGGTAAAGAGGGAGACCATAGAAGAGTCTGACAGGCCATTCTTCATCCATCAGTCTGCAGAACAACCACCTCACGGATCTTCACAGGAACCTGTTGGGCAGCTGCTGTGAAAGGTACAGAAAGAGAAAAGTGGGGGGGTGTCATTTTATTTTTCAGTCACAGTTCATTTAAAACAATTTTTCTTGGGACTCAAACCATGTTGTGATTCTCTATCACTGGAGCTGCATGCAGTAAATTTAGCTTGAGTTTAGTAAATTGACGTTGGGTTTAGTTACTTGGTTAAGTGTGAACTCTGTAGAACTTAATCCTTGTGGTTATTGTCAGTTTAAACAAGTTAAGCTCTCTGTGAACTCTTCATTATTTACTAACCCTGCAGGTAAAGACTTATATATTATATGTATATAGTTATATTAATATCATTAATATCAAGAGGACTTTTTGTCCATTAGCACAGATACAACACTGGCATGTAAACATATAAGACTACATTAATATTAATGAAACAATTTCAAACAAACATTGAGTAAGTGAGGCTGGCTGTAACAACAACAATTATCTTCACAATTCTAACTGTGCATGAAATCTAAATAAACATACATCATTAAATCTAACTAAACAGATGAATGAATGTTTGACACTATGATGGGAGAAGAATCTCTGATCTCACAGAATTTGGCTGTGGATCAATACTGGATCTCTGCTAGATTAACATGCTGGGAACTCATAGGAAAGTCTCATGAACAGGCAGCCATAATGACTCCCAGGGGAGGGTCTTTGAACACACACACACACACACACACACACACACACACACACACACACTTCTGACATCATCTGAGTTCACTGTAAACAATCAGTTCAGAATTTCACCAAAAAAATCACTGTAAACCTTTATGACTTCTTTCATCAGAATACATTATAAAAATGTATCTGTGTGTTTTTGAAGAAAGAAAGAAACTTACAGTTACTGATGGTGAGCAAGTGACAGACTCATCAATAACAGCTGAACTGATCCTTTTTTCATCATTTACTCACACGTCATTCCAACCCTAAAGGAAATATTGTGAGAAATACAACAGAGGTCAGTGGATAGCAGTGCTGTTTGGTGAGCCGTGTTTCAAAAGGGCCATGAAAATACTGTCTTGTGTTCTTCACACAACATTTGGAGCAACATGAGGATTTGTAAATGATGGAGGAATTCTCAGTTCTGGGTGAACTGTCCCTTTAAGTGTCTTCTGAGTAGCCACTTAGGTTAAAGAATCAGAGATCAGATTAATATAAAACATGTCATTCATCTCCTGTGCTGATCTGGAAACAGATTTAGTCCCTGCAGTCAGCACACATACTACTGACAGTAAACTCCAGTGCTTCTCAGAACGTCTTTACGCTGACAAACAGAGTCACGGCTCTCCTCTTGGTGGCTGTTTGTGCAGTTATGTAGCAGTTTCTGTCTCAGACTCCAACATTGTTCTCCTTTCCTCGGGTAAACAGAGGAGAAGGGAGTGGGTCTCTCCCCCTTCTTCCTGAAAGTTTCACGGACACAGAAATAGCACAGAGAAACGGTCACATACGTCCCGTACAGTAAATAACTTACAGTGAATAATATGAGCTCCATTAATCAACGGTCTGATTTATGACCTTCATTCTCTCTCATCACGTTTACATGTATGAGTTTGCTGGGCTACATTCAAACTCATGACACAGCCGTCGCTGGCCGCCACTCTACAAAAACAGTCAATATTCAGACTAAAGTTTTCCTTAAAGTTTGTCTCTAATTTCCAAGTCAAGATCCGTATTTTGTGAAATATTTTTGTGACAGAATGATCCACATTCACACTTTAATTCTGTTATTAACCTCCTTGGCCCCAGTGGCTTGAACTATTCTTCCATTTTCTTTTCAAGTATGTTGTAGGAGGGAAATTATATTGTTTGAGATTGTTCCTCAGAGAGGAACTGAGCGAGACACTCATATATAGAGGCCAGAGGATGTGGCTGAACCAAATTCAGTCTGTCCTAAAGATGTAATTAACTAGTTGGGATATACTGTATATAATGTATGTAGGTATATATACATGTCCTCTGTGATATAGATATATATAGTGTTTATGTGTCTATGCCTCTGTTTATACATCATGAATATTTGATCGTGAAATCATAAATATTAAATCCTGAATCATTTTCTGATCTATACAGTATGTATATTATATATCATAAGTGTTGATGACATAGACCTATAAGAAAGATATAATATAATAGCTACTCTAGCAGGCTGTTAATAAAGGCTGGAATCCCCACAGGAACATATTGTTATGAGGGCATCGGGCTGAACCCGATGACCTTCTGACATAAACTGGGTCTGTTTGCACAGAGATTTTCTGCAGCTGATTTTATAACCAAATATTTGTAGTGCCTCCCGCCAGAGTAAAGACCCCTAAACACACACAGTCTTACCACAGTTCACATGTGACAGCACTGAGAATGTTCTGCCATCTCTCTTCCCATAAACCCTCTGAGAGAGAGAAAGACTGTAAGCGCATAACTGAAAACCAAACATTATACCTCATGCCAAAGATACAACTAATAATTTTACATCTTAAGTTTGTTCTTGAACTGGACAGTAAACTAAATGTAGAACTCAAACAAGTCAAATTTTGTTTATGTTGTAAAATAAAATCATATATTAATTACAGTTAATGCTCTTTGGTGTGTATTCTTACTAACTGTATGATGATAACAGATATACGCTGAAGATAAGTGATGAAGATAAACGCCACTAAATATTTGCTTCGTTATTTTTAGCAGCAGGTTCCTCAACTTCTCTTTTTTCCCAGAATCCAGCATCTGACTGTGGGAAACACAAAAACTAAATATACGGTCTCTGCACGTTTAACATCATGTTTGTTTAATAACAGTATGAGAAATCATTAGGCAGTACAATCCATCATTAAATAATAAAAATATGAACATAAAGTATCTGCACACCATATTTTGTCCAGAATCAGGTCACTACAATTTTGGAAGTTAAATGGATTTTCTCTCATGTCTTTTTCTCAGGACCTTCTGATTGGTCATGGCTGACTGGAGTTTGCTGGGGAACTTTCTAGAAGAAGTCCAAGAACATTCCACCTCAGTGGGAAAGGTGTGGCTTACCATTCTGTTCATCTTCAGGATCCTGGTCCTGGGAACGGCAGCCGAGTCGTCCTGGGGCGACGAACAGGAGGACTTCACCTGCGACACAGAGCAGCCAGGCTGTGAGAACGTTTGTTATGACCGAGCCTTCCCCATAGCGCACATACGGTACTGGGTGCTTCAGATAGTGTTTGTGTCCACACCTTCCCTTATATACATGGGACACGCCATGCACAGCGTCCGTAGAGAGGAGAAGAGAAGGAAAGAGCGGGAAGATGAGGAAGCTCAGCAAGATGAAGAAACGTACCCTGAGAAAGAAAAGGATTGTGGGAAGGAAGATGAGGGCGGTGGGGGGAAAGTGCGATTGAAAGGTGCTTTGCTACAAACGTACGTGCTTAGCATTCTCCTCCGCAGCGTGATGGAGGTGATCTTCATCGTGGCTCAGTACTTGATCTATGGAATCTTCCTCAACGCGCTGTACGTGTGCAAGGCCCCGCCGTGCCCTCATCCGGTGAACTGCTACATCTCACGACCTACAGAGAAGAACGTGTTTATTGTGTTTATGCTAGCAGTGGCAGCTGTGTCTCTGTTACTTAGCATTGTGGAACTATATCATTTGGCATGGAAGCATTTTAAGAAGTATTTGCATAGAGACAAGATTTCCAAACACATGCAGCGTCCGAGCACACCCTCCACCATGCCCGCGGGGACCCCAATTCCGTCCACTCCAAACCGGGCCTGCACTCCACCTCCCGATTTCAACCAGTGCCTGGTGACATCACCCCCCTCATCGCCCACCATACAGACACACGCCCCCTCTCTCACGTACCTGAGCTGCCAGCCCTTTCACGACCGACTGGTGCATCAGCAAAATTTGGTGAACCTGGCCACCGAACGCAACCACAGTCATGACTACCTTGGGGTGGATTTTTTTAAGATGAGCTTCTCTCAAGCAGCAACAGACACACCGAACTCCTACGCCTCTCCCTCGATGCTGAGCAGCGAGTTTGTGGAGGACAGGAGAAGGTTTAGCAGGAGCAGCGGAACCAGCAGCCGCATGAGACCAGACGACCTTGCAGTATAGCATTGACCATGGTGTCCATGGTAAACGTGATGAAATGTTTTTTTGCAATGTGACTTGAACGGTAGGTCAGAATCAATGTGGTTTGGACCATCTTAATCCATCTTTGTATCACCAAAAGACATCTAAAAGATTGGACACTGTGAACAAAGAGGAGTCAAAAGAGAAACACAGATGTCTTTCACAGACCCGTGAAAAGTCACACAAGAACATTACTGTAAACCGAGAGGCCTTAGAACCTGTCACAGGGCAGCTCTGTAGAAACAACAAACACAGTTACATCTCACTTTCCACAACCAATCCATCAGTGACAAGTTATTTTGTCTCAGGTTCAAATGTACAAATTTAATAACAGTCTAGCATTACAGTTTGAATTGGTGTGTATTTTAATAAAAGATAAAACTGTGCTATTTACTTTAAAAATTACCTTTTGCATGCTTTAGATGTATGTAACATCCAGTGTTTACAGACCTGTATGTGCCATCTTCATTTCAGATTCTTTGCATTTTATGTTATTCATGTTGAGTAAAGTTACTGAAAACTCTCTCTGTATTTTTAATTTGTAGACCTAATCTGGATTAACAGTAAATGAAACATTTTCTTACAATCGCTTTAAAACAACTATATCAGGCGTTACATCACGCGGTCACTGTGACATACTCATCAACATCAAGGGAGAATCAGGCGACCAATCAGAAAACAGCTCGAGTGTCGTGACGCTGACGTGCTGGTATATAAAGCATACAGACAAACATGATGTCAATAATCTGAGCATCACTTCAGACAACGTTCATGTTAAATAAACTGAGAAGAGTGACAGTAAACAGAGCAGGACAAATAAAGGACAAATGTTAAAGCCAAATATATTGGCTGTACTGATTAAACATTCAACAAGTTCATTTGGGCCTGTTGATACGTCGTATTAAGAAACCAACTTGTCACTTGTCTGGTGCTTTTGTACAAAGTAAATTGCAACAACTTGTACACTGGGAAAACCTGTCAAAGCATCTAAAAGATAAAAGCATTGCTTAAAAACCCACCTCTAGTTTAAAATTTACTACAGCACCTCAACTCTATAATTACATGTATTAGACACCATCACAGTTACAGATCATTAGCAAACAATTTGTTTTACTTTATCTAAATGGTAAGAAAGGTGGCATTACCCTTCACTCCCACTAGGTGGCACAAGAACACAAAAAAAGACCGATGACAAACACAACGATCAGACTCTTTATACCAAACAATATATTTTATTTGTCGTCCAACACCACAGCCCAGCTTTAGGAAGTGGTTCAGTACCAAATTCAATGGAGTTACACATGACGAGCATCAACACAGGAGGGGCAGGAACAAGAGGACAACCTATTAGCTTTTTTTCTGCTTTTGTTTTAATAATCATTTCTTTTCTACAAAAAACAAAACAAAAAAAGGAGTAAGTCCCACCCTCCAGTAGCTCAGATGTTGCAATGTAAAGCTGTACACAGCCAAGCAATTAAAAAAACTCTTCAACGTATTCTGCAGTGGTCGACCCCTGGCAGCCTGACTGCAGTCCTTGTCCGACAGACATGGGGATGCAGAGAGGAGCCCGAGCGCCACTGCAGAAACGAGTGCTGGTTTATGGAAACAAAAATGTCCCTCACCCACCGAAGTTACCTTCACTGGTACCCACACTGCAAACATCTGGTTACTGCTCCTACTGACTGTCAAAGTGTTTTTCTCTACAATTAAGAAAGGAGAAAAAAAAACACTTTATTCTTTACAGTTAATTCTTGTGCTTTTTTAATAATACTATGATCTGTATGAGGTCTTAGTTTGGTTTTATCATACACTGGAGTAGCAAAGAAAATTAAATTTAAAATATTCTGTACGCCCCACAGTACACAGTATTTCGTGGTATTGTGTCGTACTGTATTAGCCACAAACACCTTAATCCCCCCTTTACAAATGAAAATGGAAAAAAACTATAGAAACCACTGGTAGAATCCCTTTAACAACACAAGTACAGTACACACATACAAAGAGCATTTCCTGTCTGGAAGGAAGTGATGCAATGAGATGTAAACATATAGCCAAGAGGGTGCACCTTGTGACAAAATGTTCCTTGACTTTTCCGTTTTCACGTTTGTTCTTTTAGTTCATTTTTTTCCAACAATCTTTCTTAGTTTCCACCCATATATAAAAGTATGACACTTCTAGACTTCCATACTTGGTTTGCTGCAGGCTTTATATGTGGCAACATATCCACAGTATCAAGCAAATATCCTTGACATTACTCAGTCTTGTAAATTCCATATACATTCCCAAATTTGCAAAAAGAAAATGCCTATTCCAAATCGTGCCTGAGTCCATTGTTGAGGAAAACACACTCCTGTTAAATGACACTAACCACTGCAGAGGATTCCCTGTGAACGTATCTGTGTGTATGTGACAGTTTCCCATCACTGTGTAAGCTATAAAACGTGTTCTACCCAAGTGTCAGGGTGTGTGTGCATGTGCACAGAAAATGTCCTGGTTTCCACGCATCTCTATAACAACACAGAGTATCTTTTTGTAGTTATTTAGGAAGCTGTTTTTATTTCACAGGTTAGGCAGTTTTGATTGTTTGTGACTATTTTGGAGGCTCAAAACATTATATTCCCAGGATTTCCTGGGCCAGGATTAAATCCCATGCCCATATCAGCTGCCATTCCTCGAGGCCTCATCTGAGAAGGCATCATCATAGTCTGCTGAGGACCGCTCATCCCTTGTAGTGACATCATCATATTAGGAGAGCCCACAGGCCCGGGGTGGTTGTACATCGGCCTCTCTTTTCCCTGCATCATTCCAGGGCCTCCCATCATTCCTGGCTGCTGCCCAGGAGACAACATCCTGTGCTGAGGCGCCATCATACCTTGACCAATGAAACCAGTGGGCCTCATGGGGTTATGGCCTGGGTTACCCATAGGCATGTCCTGCGGTCCCATGTGTCCAGGGCCTGGGGGACCTCCCATTCCCTGCATGGGGAGGCCCATCCTTGGGTTGCCCTCACCCATCATCCCCTGCATTTGGGGAAAGCCAGGTGGGCCAGACGGGTGGGGTGGCTTCCCACCAGGGGCATCCCCACCACGAGGAAAGTAGGACAGAGTCTGGCTGGGCTTCTCAGAAGGAATAATTCGAGAGAGATCAAACTCAGGGATACCTGATGCACCTGGTCGCATCACCTCATGTAGATCAGAGTCATTGAAAACACCAGGCATGTTATTGAACTCCTGTCCTCCTGGAGTGTTAGGTTTACACATACCTGGCTCTCCACCAGGCCCGTGAGGCATACTGCCCATCCTTCCCAGTGGGCCCCCTTCACCCTGAAAACCCATTCCATGTGGAAAGCCACTCTGTGGCCCAGGGCCATTGTGAGGAAAGGGGACCTGCTGTGGAGGTGACTGCCCTGGGGGAAAGCCCTGTCCTCGGTGAGGGAGACCCATGCGTCCTTGTGACATCATCTGGTTGTTGCCCATGCCAGGGTCTTGGTTCATCATCATACCATGAGGCATCATACCTGGGCCCATAGGCCCACTGTGAGGAGGCATATTGGGGCCCATGGGGTTAGGCGAGGGCATCTGGTTTGGCATGCCATGTGAAAGTGGCTGAGAGCCCATAGTGTTCATCCCCATTGGGCTAAGGGAAGGCATAGGGCCAGAAGAGTTGGGTGTCATCATTCGAGGGTGACTTTGGTGATGGTTTACACCCATTCCTATAAAGAGAAGATGATAAAAAATTTAAGTTCCTGAAACAGTCACATTTAAGACTTTTTATTTGCATTTAATTGACTCATATGCACACTGTCTCTTACCAGGCAAGCTATTGTTCATAGATGGCAGGTTTGGAGATCGTGCAGGTGGCGAGTCATCATCAGAGCTGGCTACAGTTTTGATTGCATCATGGTACAGAGGTGTAGAGCTAGGCATGGCAAACTTTGACATGCGGGACATCATAATGGAAAGAGGATTTTGTGATAACGTTGGTTCTGGGGGCATAGTGTAAGGGCTGCTGGATGGAAGACTTCCTGGAACATTGATGGAGCCTGGCTGATTGGAGGAACTACTGGATGGAGGAGCTGAAGAAGGATTACCACCTAGGAGGGGGAGTAAAGTATAAAAGAGGTTAGAAGAAGAGAGGAGGGAAAAGCACCATTTACAAATTACCTTTATTAGGCCAATGTTTGCTACAGACACAGAAAAGGTCCTGCTATAACAGTATTATTTGTAGGGATAAATGTAACCAAATAAAACAATTAAGACACTGAACAAAGATTGTATCCATATATAATACATATGCAGAAAAATAAATAAAAATGACAGTTAAGAATTGGTTTTACTAAGACAATTAGTTTTACCTTGCTCTACACTGCCCATCATGTTTGGTGATGTCATGCTAAGGGGGGGCTTGTTCTGAGGGATTCCTGGGCTTTGCATGGGTGGCTTGGGAGATGATGTCCAGCCAGGAGAGGGAGCAGGTAGTGAAGGAGACTTCATATGGACAGGTGACGCCCCTGCTGACCCCATCATAGGAGGAGATTTAATGGCTGCAGCTGCAACTGCTGCAGCTGATGGCCCACTAAGCATGCCAGCCAGCTGGGATGGTGTCTGTGGAGATTTGAGGTTGCCTGATGGTGAGCCCAGCATGGGTGACTGGACCTGCCGCAGTGTTGGTGACTTTAATGGGTTGACATTGGGTGAGTTAGCAGGACCAGACTGGACACTCAGGTCTGAGGGCTTACGACCTATATTTCTCTGGCCAGGTGGAGGTCCTGAGCTGTTGGGAGCCTGGTTTGGTGGCATAGGAGGCATGTGACTGAGACGACCATTACCACCAACATTACCTCCTCTTTGGTCAGGACCAAAAGGTGGCTCACCTCTGGGACCTCTTTGATTGCCAGGGCCTTGGGGACCCATGCCAGGGAACTGTCTATTGGGTCCCATGTTGAGGTCACCTGTGTGGGGCTGATCAGGGAAAGGAGGACCTTGCATCATTCTTTGTGGAGGCATCACATTCTCAGGCATTGGTCCACCACCTTGTCTCATCTTCATAATTTCATCTGGACTAAGATTCATTGAAGGATCTCTCATTTTGGGGGGCATCATCTGAGGACTAGGCCCCATGTTTACATTGAGATTTCCAGGTCCCATGCCAAATTCACCCATGTCACGACCAAGACCTTTTACAAACTCCATCCTTGAGGAAGGGCTCATTGGACCATCACCTGGCATCCTGGTAAACATCATGCCACCCCCATTCCCAGGCTCCATTGGTCTTTGATTACCCATCATTCGATTCATCTCCATCATCATGCCAGGTGGAAGCCCCATGCCTTGTTTGTCACCCATACCTTGATGGAACATAGCTTCTTGTACAGCCTGAGGATTGGGAAATCTTTCTACCCGACCACCTGGACCTCCAAACATTCCTTGGCCAGGTGGAAACCCTCTTGCATCACCCATTTTGGGCATATCATCGGGCCAATTCATTCCAGGTCTGGCCATAGCATTGGGTCCTCCCTCCATATCAGGGTTCATCATACCAGGGAAGCCAGGCATTCGCTGCATATGTGGATGCATACCTCTGGGGCCCATGTTCATCTGTTCAGGGAATGGTTCAGGGCCTCCAGGACCCCACACCTCTCCAGGGTTCATCTGGTAGGGAGGTGGTGGGCCTCGCATCATCCCTCTAGGTCCGCCCTGGTGAAGCATCATGTCTCCCATTGGTCTATGCTGCATCTGTTCCTGTTTGCGCTTTTTCTCCTCATAAAACTCCTGCTGTAGTTTTATCCAGGCCATTTGCTCTGGTGTCATATGATCTCCAGGCTCTCCACCAGGACCAGGATGTGAATTCATAGACACTGGACCCTGTGGACCAGGCCCAAGGTCATCTGGAGAGAAGGGCATGTCTCTAGGACCTGGTGGACCAAAAGGGGGTCCATCTGGACGTGGTCCTCCTGGACCACCGGGCTTTCCAAGACTTTGTGATTGGGCCATCATTGCTTGGAGAGGCCCATGTTCTGGTTTCTTAGGTCCTCCTTCCATCATTGCAGAATTGGGTGGAAGTCCACCCATGTTGCCTTGGCCCATGGAAGCCATATCTTTATCATCTGGGAAGAGCATACGCTGTATATCACGTAAAGTCTGTAAGGAACGTTCTCTGTGCTCTAGCTGCTCTTGAGAAAGGCCCTCAGGATTGTCTCCCATGCTAGACATTATCTCATGAGCTAGTTGCTGGTGGTGCTGAGCTGTGAGCTTAGCATCGGCTCCTTTAGGCAAGTCTAGAGACGGGAAGCTTTGTTGAGGACCAGCATTGAGAGGCTGGTTAGAGGCCTGGCTGCCCGGTGTCCCAGCAGAATTGCTACCGTCATGGGATCCAACACCATCTTGCGGGCTACTGCTAGGGAGGCTCTTAGAGTCCATAACACCTGAAGGTGCACTGTCTGAAGGAAGGCTAGATGGTTTGCCCCCCTGGGTTGGCTGCTGAGGTTGGGCGGGTTGCGCTTGAGGTTGCTGCTGTTGGCCTGACTGCGCTACTTTGGAGGCTGCCTGGTGGTTCTGGTCATTAGAGTGAGATGAGGGCTGTTGCTGAGAAACTCCCTGCTGTTTTGTATCACTTCTGAGAGACCCAATCTGAAAGTTAAAATATAAAACAAAAATAAGAAAAAAAAACACTTCTTTATGTAGCTTCTAAATGTTGACATTTAGTAGAATATTTTTCTTACCAGCGGAAGCTGGGACTTTCCACCCTTGCCGTTAGAAATATTATTCACATGGTAAGTGATGATGTTGTCTACATGTCCTGTTATGACTGCATCTGCTGCCCTGAGATGGCAAAAAAAACACACACATTTAGTCAAGGCTGCATAACTGCTACACATGAAGAACAGTCACGTCTACTTTAATGTCTTACTCTGAATTCAGAATGTATTATTCCAAACCACCACTTAAATCAGCAATAGATTTAAACAGAAACTGTTTATGCTGCTGACCCTAACCACATTCAGAACCGTACTATCAAAATACGAAGGAATAGTCAGTGTAGACTGAGTCAACAACGGACTCAGACCCATCTAGTGTGACAGAACAGTCGCAATGACACCATTGTGGGAGACTTTCCTTATGGTCACAGCATGTCTGTCTGAATTTCTGACACCGTCTGTCACTAATGTTTGGCATCTTACTGCCTGCCATCTGAAGGTTTCTCTAGTTCAGGCAAACATGTTAGCGTAAGTGCTCACCTACTTTTT
The DNA here is from genome assembly GCA_036877545.1 of Yasuhikotakia modesta. NCBI lineage: Eukaryota > Metazoa > Chordata > Actinopteri > Cypriniformes > Botiidae > Yasuhikotakia > Yasuhikotakia modesta. The sequence continues at coordinate 17,242 of JBAJNP010002407.1, forward strand.
AAACCAATACATCACTTATGGCTATTTCTTAGAAAAGAGAAAAATGGATCTCAGAGAAGCTAGGGAAGGAGAAAGGTTGAAAGAAAACCAGGTACTCTGGTTTTACAGAACATAAAAGAAACGTCTACTCTGAAATAATGTTCCTTTCCTTTTTATTCCTCAAGTCAAACAGCTTTTCAGGGTGTTTTTTAGCATTTGGCCTGACGCTTTTCTAGAATGTAATGTTTACTTCTCACCATCCAATCATTTTCGAAAGGATAAAATTCAGCTCCCCACCTAATTTACTGACCCCCTTGCTTAAAACATACAATCTCTCTCACACTTCAAAAGTAAAATGTGTAAAAAATGGCAACTTATTTATACCTTTGAAACAGGCGTCCAGATTTATAACATTAAAACTTACGCTAACAGCTCTAACATGATAAACATCACACCATTGACATGAGAATAAACAGAATTGTTTACTTGTTGGCCATCTCTGTGGTGAAGACGTAAACAACTTTTGAACCAGTTTTCTGCCCACTCCCCAGTTCAGACGTTGTGCTCTGTCCTCCAACTGTGTTGTGGGTGGGTGTGGAGGCAGACAGAGAGCCTGGGTCTGGCTTTATGTCTGTGGAGTTACAATCTGTGCGAGAAGACAAAAGTTTGACCATCAGTTACAATAATACACACCGCCAGTCCTTCTGTTCACCAGTCCTTCTGTTTAGTGATTACAACATACTGCATTTACATGCATGCATTTAGCAGAGGCTTATATCCAAAGAAACATCCAAAGGTGTGTTCAAGTTATACATTTGATCAGTATGTGTGTCCCCTGAGGATCAGGGTAACGTAAGGCTCCACCAGTTGAGCTACAGGAACGCTGCAATATATTGCCTCTCTTTCTTTGGAGTGCAGCAAGGTAGTAAGATTTTTAAATATTGTTTTCAAATTGCATAACTCGCATTCAACCATTTTTTAAAGTAAGATTATCTTTATGCTTGATACTTAATATGGATCAGACATATTGAATCTGGGCAGCTATGCTACAATTTTCTCTGCTGCGATTTTCATACTTTAAGATTGAATAAAGAATGCTGCACTTCAGAGGCAATGCGGTTTATTACAAACGCAACAAATTCTTGAATTGAAATACTATAGTAATAAAAAACACTGATAATACATACTGAAGAATCCTGTGTCGTCGTCATCAGTCTCGCCTCCTGAACACCAGTCCGCTCCGCTGTACGGCAACCGCCGCTCTCCAACACACAACCTTTTCGCTCGACTGCCTATTTCTTTAGAAAGACAGAAGAGAGGGGCAAAGATTAAGGATGTTTATAAAATGGTAACAAGATTGCTCATTGCTGATGAGTTTTCGGGTTGTTTCTCAAAAAGGAGATAATAAAAAAGAATAAAACAAATCAAGAGTGTAAGATTAGGTCCGCTCTGTTCCTTCATCTTTACACCTTCACTCTGTAAATACTGATTCATCTCCTGTTAGATACTGTATTCTATAAAACAGTAAGTATAGACATGACAAACAAGACGACACAAGCCTCTCTGTGTTTATTACAGCTCTGCCCTGTTGCATATAAATGCAGCAAAATAATAAATATGGTAAGAAACGACTAGCATTCCTTCATGCTCTGATAATCGCTTCACGACTGGAATACAAACATATTCCACCCCGGCATGTTTATTTTTAGCAGAAAGAAAATTAATACCCTGTCAAAAGAGAATGACGTTTAATTTTAACAAGCACCACATTGCTTTTGTGATTGGATGTTTCAGAGCCACAACAACACCACAGCAGCCAGAATGCCTACAATGATCAACAATGCATCCACTCGGTAACCTCCAGCGGTAAAATTGCGCTCTGTGTGAACAAGATATTAGAAAGATGTAACTATGGCAACAAAGTACCACTACTGTTAATGTCTGTAACACTGGTTAGTTCCCAGCCCACAAAATCTCAATGAAGCTGGGACACAGTGGGAACCACAAGACTTCCTGCATACAGACAAACTCTCAACAGCTTGAACAAACACACACCAAACAGTTCTACAAGCTGTCTCCTTGTGAGCATACAAGCACATCAGTACACAAAAGCAAACAGAACAGGTTGGTTATGTATGTCTCAGACACACACACACTTGTTGAACTTTGTTAATTTAAGTGTGCATGAATTTGTTCGTTATGTTTGTTGTGCCTATTTAAAACGAGTAAAACTAGTAAAGCTATTTCTCAATCTCTGTTTATTACATGGCTATTCAGTAGCAGTATAAAAATGTATTTTATATAACACTATAACAGATATAACAGATAGCTTTTAATGCCTGATATTTTTCTGAACATTTCAGTCTGCTCAATAACACACACCACCATATTTCGAGTACATATTTACCCTGCCTGGTCTTAATAAATTAATACATTATATCCTGAACCTCATGCATGGTGAACAACAACAAAACAGCCAAGAGACAGATTTTTAAACCTATCAAATAAAAATAGATGTTGTTCCACATTAATGCAAAGGCATTAACCACCAGCAGGGGTCTTTCAGTCAGTCAGACACACAGAGCACAAACAGGGTTGGCTCCCCCATTCAGTACGGCAGATGGTACATTCCCAAGCCAGGTTTAAAAAGTGATGCTCCCACAAGGACACCATACAGGGGTGTGGATGTCTTTATGCACCACTTCAGGCTGTAGTGCAACCCCTAAGGATGCGTGAACACCGATACACACGACACTGAAAACTGAAAATGTGTGACCCCTGAGATGTGTTGTGTGCTTGCATCCTGGGTCACTTAAAGGTCATTCAGACAGAAAACGTGCCTTCTGCACCAGAACAGAAGGAAATATCAGATCTGGAGAGGCTACCAAACGCTACAGAAATGTGATTGTACAGCAATGCAGAAAAGACACAAAGCAACACTTATCAAACAAGCAATGGTGCTTTTCAAGAGCTCTCAAAAGATTACAGTGTTACAAATGTTTCTTGGAAGTTCACCGCAACCTTTTAAAACACAATGTCTGTTCTCTGTCAGAACAAAGTAGTAACGCTAACTGTGCCACAAGATGAACACAACCTCCTACACAAATAGCTGCGGATCAATATAATTATCTGACCAAGATACTGGAGATGATTAAACCACACCAGAGGTCATTTAATACCACATTATTAAATCATCCTTCCAATGAACGAGACATTATGAATTCCAGAGCCAAGACTGAACCTAACAACGCCACATCTGATGAATCACAACAGACTTCATAATCGTTTTTACCTTTCTGGTCCCCTTCATTGCTGGGTGTCCCTGTATCTCTTTGTTCAAATGACTCCACTGAAGTGCTTCTCTCTCTTTTAATCTTGCCTTTTGCTCCGTTGCCTGAACTCAGGCCTTGTCCATTTTTGAGTCCCATACTCCCTATAGGGCCCTGAGGACCTTTGGGGGTGTGGCTTCCACTCAGCGATTTGGGGTCACAAGGAGAGGGCTGGGATTGGCTGCCGACGCCCCCCTGCTTTCCCTGGTTGGGCAGTTTGGAGTCCATCTGTGCGGCGCTGGAGGGGGACATCACGGGCGGTGACCTCACCATGGCCTCCTGCTTGGATTTCGGACTGCTGAGAAACAGAAAAAGCAGAAATGGTCAAAAACAAGTTGATTGTGTCTTTTGGAAACACGCCAGTAAGGTTTCAGTTGAGGGCTCCAGCTGTGTTGTTGCTGACTCATCAGATACTCAAAACATGGCAAATATCACGACTAGTATTATGCATCTTATGCAAGTAATTAATATTTAGCATATTATTTTACTAAATGACTCTTTTTACTCAAATATCTTGCCACAATTCCCTTTGCCTTACTCACTGAGATGATGAAGTATGAAAAGTGCTAAACAAACAGAATTTTAGCATTTCTGTTTACGATTCCACCGGTTTTCCAAACAGAAACGCCAAAACATGTTGAATGAAGAAACTGAGATGCAGAGTCATATTTGCAATCTTTACAGCTGACCAGCAGCTGCAGATACCACACCCTGAACGCATGCCACCAAATCTTAACACGTACGTTGACGTAATTACAGTACTCTCATCGACCTCATGTCCTTGCCCTGTTCTCTGTCGACTGAACACCAGGTTAATATTTAATCAAAACTCGCCAAACCAGATCTCCCGCATGCTAGCCTACAAACATACCCATCGCCGTGAGTCCACAGTGCCTGGTTACCTAGGAAACAAAGCTTACGCCAACAGTGAGGACCGATCACCAATCTTTTGGAAAAACAGGTCCGTTCTACTCCAGTCTTCATGTTTTATAGCTCAACATCACAACACGCACAATGCAAAATGTTTCCCATCAAGCAGTAAAAATCCATCTTCGGATAACTGCTCCAAACAAACACAAAACGGGCTGCGATTAGGATGTATGCCATGGAGTTCAGCGTAGGGCTCCCAGGAGCCCCAGTACTGGCTCCTTAACCAACTCCAGATCTCTGAGAGAGAGCGGCCATTTGGAAGCCAATATCCAGCAGGCAGGATTGGATGTATAAGCCATGACTGGACTGAAGTGGGTCATTTTCTCATATGCTGAATGAGGTTCTGGAAGTATTCCGGGTCCATTCTGCCTATAGGGAACAGTTTCCCCTGACTTCAGCTAGAGTTACCTCAGCATGCACTGGGTTCCTGTCCACAAGAGATTTGGAACGGCCGTAAGGAAGGTGGGAATTGTGAGTAAATGGGCAGTAAATGATTTGCTGGTGTGGTGCATCTCCATTACAGACATATTAAAATTTCTAGTCCTCATACACTTTTTAACTATTTAATATAAGAGGGAGTAATGGCTTCACAATTAATTTAGAATCTATTTGTCTTATGGTATTCAACCTGTACAACGCATGCTAGGAAACAAGGGCAAAACTATCCAATTATTTTGGTAATTAATTAAGTTGGTTATTTGTTCAGTTTGTGTGTTCTTCTGCAAAAAGACATTTAAAACAGCGTGTTAATTTACATCTCGACCAGCGATCTGAATGCATGCCACGTCGCACAAATCTGAACAATCGATAATGACGTTTGTCACAAACTATTATCAGGTAGCTGCCGCAGGCCTAATAGAACGTCACAAAATAATAAAAGATCGCGTACATCATTGTGTCTCAAATACGTCATTGTTCCCTCACCTCTGAGTGTTAGCCGATGGAGAGTTCCTCACTTTAGGATTGCTGGAATGCATTGATGTCAGTCCCGGGGCGACAGAAGCAGGAGCAGTAGAGTGCTGGTGTGGACTGGGCGTATGTCTGTGGGAGTGTGTGTGAGCGGTAGTGGGCGTAGTTTTGGCCCGGCCGCTCCGGGGCCCTGTGTTGGGGGTTGCAACAGGGCTGCTGCAGTCCTGGCCCTCCTCTTGCCGATCTTTGGCCCTCTCCTTCCTGCCTGAAGTGTTTCCTGTGGTTCCAGTAGCTGTGGTGGTTGCAGGAAGCGTCGCTGCGGCTGCTGCTGGTCTCTCCTCCTGCACCTCCAGCATTCTCTGTGTGGGCGTGTCTGGAGTCTCCCCGAGGAGCTCTCACAGCCCCTGGCCACACTGCACACAAAACAAACAAACAAACAAACAATTTGTTTAGTTCATGGCAGAAACAAAATTTTTAAAAATACAGAAAACAAATCTAGAATCACAAAGAAGAACATTGTGAGGTCCAGAAAGGTTTGTGATTTTTCAGTGATGGTACAAGATATTCAATAAATAAATAAACATATTCTCTCATCTCTGCTCTGACGTAACTAACCCTCTTCACCAGTTATTTCCTTCACGGCACATTTACGGTGTTTTAACATCCACCTATGTGCAGTTTCATAAACTGCTCTGAATAAACTAATAATCTTCCAAACACAACCAAGACAAAGTTCTCACAAAAGTACCAGTAAAACAAGAGCACAAACTCTGCATGGCACCGCATATATGCTAAAACATGTGGGACTGTAGATCAGCCAGGAAGAGGCTGTCCATCAAACCTGACAGAAAACTGGAGGCACCAAAAGGCCAATTTGTTCAAGAAAAACCCAAGTCATACAACATCTTGCATGGAGGCGTGATAGACGCCAGACTGCCAGAAGATTCTGTGGACTTTATATTAAACACCAACCAAATGCAGACGGATCAAAACCCTGTGAGCACCGTCGGATGTTACAGCTGTAACGTTACACACTGAGCCGGTTCTGTGTGTGAGGGGCTCACGCATGTCTTTGCATCGCCCCCCCTCCAGTTAATATATGAGAACCCTCTCAAATAGCTGCCGAGTCAGACAGCGTGGTCATCCAGAAAATATTTAGGACAGCTTCCAAAATACCCAAATGATGCAAGTATCTCCCATATTCCCTGTAGGCTCACAGCAAGCCCTCAATTTAACCAAAGCAGCTTTCATGTTAACTCAGCCCAGTTTAAGAAACATCCCAGGACCAGCTAAATTAATTCCAGTCATCTCTCGTTACTGTTTAACAGGGACATATTTACCTTCCCAATAGTTTCCGGAAAACTAAACACACATATTTTGTTTTATTAAATAATGGAATATCATTTCTGTAATGATTTTTTACATGTAAATGCGAACAAATCATTTAAGGAAATCATTTCATTTCTTTGCCGGTTAGCGTGTGGCTACACAGCCTGTCTCTCATCTCCAGAACCTGCATTCACATTGTGACATTCTCAGATTTCACTATTTGGGCATGAGGGGCCAAGATACTGCGCTCTAATGGCGTACAACACAGCAGCGCGGCCCCCGAGTCTCCAACAGCCCACCGGAGACGTTTCTCTTCCTGCAAGCACACCCACCCACAGTTGCCACAGCAACTCCCGACCGACAGGCCCTGGATCTACAGCCTCAGAAACACACCAGTCAGGGAGAAGAGTTAGCTTGCACGCTCATTTAAAGACATACACAGATGTTTTATACCCTCATTTAACACACAATTTTGTGATTTTGCATCACAAAACTGAGGCTTGAACAGCCACTGCGCTCTGGAAACGTCACGGGTACAAGAGTGACATTTTTAACAAGCGACACTCGGAACGCAAGCTGCATTAAAGCTCCAACTTTTCCACTTCCTTCACAGATATGTGCAAACATTCCAGAGTGCTCTTACACTTCCTGTCGGGCACAGAGCAAACAGGAAAGTGGCGATGGGCTGTCCAATCAAATCTGGAATGGAGTGACGAAATGAAACCGAGCGAGAGAGTTCAGGAAAGGTCACGTCCATTAAATGATGCCCTTTAGAAAGAAGAAAGTAAAGGTTTCTGGTCTAAAGATGATTCTGGCAATTAAAACAAAACATGACAAAAAAAAACCTGGAGCGCACACACACACACACAACTCAATTTATCTACACAACCCATTACCTCAAAACAGGCGCAGCAACATCACAACAACCGCACAGTCGCTACAGCTACAGGACACCATCAGCAAAGCAAACAGCAGAACAGCGGGAGGTGCGTCACAAGCGCACAGACGGCAGATCCGGACACCACACAGCCGTGAGGCCTAAATGACTATATGAACTGTGTAACGGCTGCTTATGACAGAGGTGTCGCCACCTTTATTCAGTTTAAAGTGAAGCTCTTTTACTCCATTTGCATTGCTGAAGAGCTGCGTGTTCTCACTGAAAATAACCAGAGATGCGTGGCTGCAAACACACACATACAGCGTCATAGTGAAAAGGATTTTTCCTCACTGTATAACCTTGAAAGCTGGTGCCTCTGGGTGGAAAAATGTGTTTACTTAAAGTAAAGTTAAATACTAGCTATGATGTTCCGTATTCAAGCACTAGTCTTTAACAAGAGAGCTTATGAAACCTGTATCATACGGCAGCTTCTGTTAATACAATAAAACAGCTAAAGAGACAGTGAATGAATTACAGCTGCATGTTGCCAACATAAAATCCATCAGTCCAAGCTACTGGTGAAAAAAGACACACTGTACACACACTTACAGAATTGTCTGCACTGCTTACAGAATAGCAAGTTACATGCAAATCTTCTTTATAAACCACAAATGATCAATACAAAACACCCTTCAAACTTCATCCTATTAAGCTTATACTGACACACACACACAGCTATGAGCGCTGCCTGTCAAGTCACTGGATTATTGATCAACCGCAGCACTGACCAGCCATCCACATATTTTCCATTTATGAATTTGGCAGATGCTTTTACACAGAGACTTTCAAACTATAAATTGGGGCCCTGGGAACTAATCCCATAACCTCGGCATTGACTGATTCCACAGACAACACACTGATGCAAAACAACTACAAGAACATATTTACAGTATATAGCTACATATACATGTGTGCAGAACTTCTCAGTGCAGTGAAACAGAAAAAAAACCAAATCATTAGATAAATGTTAAATGTCTAAATTACATTACAAGAACACAAATATTTACAATCATACACTGTACTGATAAAAAAGGCTTTTCTTACTGGCTCAGTTGTTCAAGTGCATTCTGGGAAAAATCAATGCTGCATTTGAGATGGCCGTTGCATGCGTGTTGTAAACTCTGAAACTAGTCTTGTGGCTGGATGTGCCGCAGACCAGACCAGACAGAAACCATTGTTACTGGATTTCATTGGAAGCTCCTGTCAGGACATACAGCTGGAATCGTGACTTGTTGAACCGCGCTGCCTTCCTCCAATTGTCGGTTATCTAATGCCATTCCAATACCAACACATGCAAGCAATGCGACTCGATGGGACTTGGGTGTTGGTTTCCGAAACCACATGCAAACTGGATATTGCACAACCTGCTGCTGGCATAACAGTGTGTTCTGGTGAGGGGTTGTTCAAAAGTGATTTGAGACGGCATCATCAGATTCAACAATCTTTTCCATATCACAACTTAACGCTCAGTATAACTTTCTACACTACAGGACTGCCCCAACATCAGTCAGTACTAGCCTCACCTCAACCTTAAGCTCAACTATCCGTTCCCTGTAAAACACACACCTGTTACTTTTAAAACTACATTTTCTCATTGTGTAAACTTTCCAACCACACAACAACCCTTTGCATCGCTGTCTCATAAGCTACAGGACAGTTTACTTTCAGTATTGATATCAATATATTTTAACAGGTGTTGTGACATCAGTTCAGCAGTCAGTGCTGAAGGATTGGTGTTTAACATGACGTGTGTATGAGGGGAAAACACTCACCATGTCCCTCTGTGTCACGATATAGCTGTGGCCATGACTGCTCAGACTGCAACAGAACACCTCCAACCGAACTCAGGTCTGAGAGAGAAACAGAGAGATTTATTACCTCAGACGGCCAGCATTGTAAAAGCACTGACATGTTTTAAGAGACTTAGATGTTGATTACGAGAACATTTAAAACAATGACTTTTATTTGAACAATATTTAAACAAAAATATACTTATTTCAACAATATCATCAAGAATAATGCATGAATGAACAAACAACAACAAGATATTTTGCATTGATCTAATTAAAAATAAATAATCAGACATTGAAATGTTATTGATTTAAATACTGCATCAAAACAAATCTTTTCAGCAAGTGGGTCAGTGAATCGAATATAAAACAGACAAAGACAAAGTGACAAATTGTTTTGTTTTTGTGAAAGTGACTCTCCAAATCCCATCACATTCCTCATCCGATGAGGTCATTTCCTCTTACTGGTTCTAAGACCAGTTTCCTGTCCAGTCAAAGTTGTATGAAGCAATTCGGGTTCATCAATATCCAGTAAAGAGCAAACGGTATCAGCAGAACGAGACACCAAATCAAGCTGGAGAAGCTGCGACTCGCCACATGGAAACCGTTTCTCTGGTGTTTCCAACAGTGAAATTATTTCTCCTGATGTGACACCAACTGGCCGGATCATCTCAGGAAGCCGTATCACCACCGAGTTTTATGAATTAGGAAACCATAATTATATGATGTCCATTCCAGTGATTCTGGTATGAATGAAATGGATGTTGGGTAATTTCATATTTCTCTCTTTCACATCCCAGCGAAGGCCGGAAGCTTTTATTGGCATTATCAGAAAAGTGCTTTCCAGTGGTATTGTGAGAGCAGCACACATCAGACAGTCAGTTAAAAGTCTGCATGATGGGACTAGAATAACAGCAAAATGAAAAGCGCAGGATGTACATTAAGTGTGTGTAACTGATGCCTTAACCGTGTTTTACCAATTTTGAGCTGCCAGAGAGAATTATGGGAAACTCAAGCCTATAACCTATAAACCAACAATAATAAAGGAAGTTAGTGGAGCTTTTACTTATCAAGAGCATACAAGCATCATACAAACTGATCTGTACAGTCAGATCTCACAATTAATGATAAGATTTGTGATTAAATGATATATGTTGATTATATCCTATCAGCTTACCAACAGCTAATACAAGGTTGTTTTCTTGCAAAAACGACAACACAAACTACGTCAGCAAACCTGAAACTATTGTTAACTTTGATTATTTTCCACAAAGTTAAGAGATGAACAGTGATTTTCTCCTGTTCTGTGTCAGTTACTGTTTGTGTTCATCTCCAAACCTGCTTGTTACAGTCACACTTACAGTATAGTTTTATAGCTGTGTGCCAATTAAAGTGCTAAAAACATGTTTTTTTCATTTGAAAGGGCGACTGCAGGCAGGCACACAGGTATTAACAAAAAATGCATGACGTAGAGAGTCTGTCAGAGATTGTGGCCTCAAATTACAGGTTCTTTTGTGTGCAAACACCTCTCCCATCCGAAGACCATGACGTCAACAGACACGGTACAACTTCAGCTTTTAGTTCAGAGTTCTTTCACAACAGCATTCCAAACATGCTCAAACAAACCAGTTTATCTGTGCAGAAAGCCACTCGGCCTGAGACAAAAAACACAATTGATTTTGTTCAAGTTGTGCGATTTTAGGCTCTGAAAACTTACAGATACAATTTTAAAACCTGTAAGAATAACTAAAACGTCTCAGCCAACTGAGGAATTCAGATAAGGGTTGTCAACAGATTCTAAAAGTCAATTATCGCTTTAATAAAAATTTGTGGTTAATGAATTTTAAATAACAAAACAATAACTATGTGGGTTCAGAGTTATCCAGTTGCAACTAAATTCACACACATCCTGTATTTCAAAATGACATGACAAAATGTACAGAAAACGCAAATACTTACAAACATAAACACTGCGATGGAATAAATTTCCTCACACTTTGGTTTTCATTTCTACCTGTAACAGATGCGGCGCTGCTATGGTCATCTGATTAATATTAATACACAAATACAACAATAATTCCATCACAGAAAGACAGTAGATGCTTTAACACTTAGGAAAGATTTGGGTAAGGCAGACATTTTTAGTAACGCTGCACCGCCAAACACTTTAAAACAAAACTAGGTTTTGCTCTTGCAGGCCTGAAAGCAGCGCAGCTGTCTGGCTCTCACAAACGTTCTTATCATCACAGGAAGTAGAACAACCACTACAGGAACTCATTCAGTGAGGCAGAGCACAACCGGCCATACAAAGTCCAAACGGAGCAGTTCTTACCAAACAGAACCCAAGCGGTAACAAGCTCTGACATTTAACTTGCTTTTTCCCTTCGAGGGAGTCAGCATGGACAGCAGAACAGATTACAAGCAGTATTTACACAACTGATCTGGGATCTGCTTTGGTGAATGAGAGAAAAACAGGAAATAACTGGTCTGGGGTCAAACACAGACCCTGAGTGGGTGGAATAACACAGGTGATGGACGCTGTTACGTGTGCACTGAACGTGACGGTGTGTGTCCTGAAAAGAGTTCAGAAAACTGCAGGTGGCCCGTCTGACGCAATGTTTAAACAACCGAAAACTAACATTTAAATTTCAACTTCTCATCTGTAACATTGTTTTTGTGAAGTTTGCATTTACTCAACACAGCTCCACACAGCCTGAACATCTCATCCATGTTACCTGTAAACTGTGAAGACACACAGACACCATCACAGCCGCTATATTCCCCCTGCATGCTCTCCAAATACTAGAGCTGTAATAATTAACCACGTTGATATTTTGTGTGTGTGTGTGTGTGTGTGTGTTGTTGGCATGAAGCTACAGGCTTCTACAGGCCGTCGAAGGCCTGGCGCCATGGTGACATGATGTCAGAGGAGCAGCTGGTGAGAGGGGTGATGTGCACTGGCACGTAAGTTTGTGCACGTGTGACACACAACCAGAGAAGAAGAGCGTGATACTGCGGTGCATGACTGCAAGAAATACTTCAGCTGATAACATATTTACTCATTCTTGTCAAACTGTACTGTTGTTGTTTCTAAGCAACATATAAGGACACATTTTTAAAGAACTCTTGCTATGCATCAACATTTTACAGTAGAGACGTTTACTGGAGGCAATAATCACTAGAAATCGATTCCATCTTCAAGACTGCAGGTTACCTGGGCAGTTCAGGTATAAGATACAAATGTGCGCGTTTCCGTTTACAGATGTGACTGTTACTATGTTTTTAAAACTCTCCTCTCAGTTGAAATGACAGCTAGACAGAACAGAGCAGATGTTAACATGAGACTGGCACGTTCGTCATGACAGAAAACTCTGATGTTCTTGTAGTTTGTCAACCACCAACCTAACCGAAAAAGTGTGACAACGTGAAAGAGCATGTGTGAATTTTAAAAGCTTCAATGGCATCTTTGATTCTGTTTCATATAAATTACAGATGCAGTTTTCCAGTTTCCAGGACCCACAGTCGCAGAAGTCCAACAAAATGACACTGTTAAATTCAGGTCCATTTAGCAGGCAGGCACAGAAAGCGCTCACACACACACACACAGTTATGAACTGGCAGCACAGATGCTCTGGTCTGGTGGTGGCAGGTTGGCACAACTGGACCTTTTCATATCCCACAGAGAATGAAACTGTGACACGCACACACTCCACTAAAGCTTTGGGTCAGCAGCACCAATCCTGGCAAGAACAGTGAAAAAGATGTTCACACATGGGATTATGTCCCATTAAGACAACGAGGGCCTCCTTCACACCTCCTAACTCCTGCAAGACTTAAGCAATGCCTGCCTTTTATTTTTAACGGTGAGCAGTGTTCGCGCTTTGCCTCAGGGGTTAGCATGCATTGAGCCTTGGTGCTCATGTATGTGAGAGGTTTGAGTCCAGCTCACACCAAGTTCTTTTCAATGAATGTCAAAAATAATACAGAAATAGAATCTGTATCAAAGCAGTTTTATTCCTCCAGATATCAGATGTGAAATGAAGCTAAAATCAGCCAGGGGGTTTTAGGGACCAAGGAATTATCAATACTTCAATAGCATAGTTTCACTGTGTATTAACTTAGCATATTTCAATGCTGACAGATGACTGCATATGACACCGAGTCAGTGAAGAAGGTGGAGTATCTTCAATCTTAATAGAAAGTAAATATTTTATGATTAAAGAAGCCACTTTGGTCCAGCATGAGGGGATCAGACAGGCTCAGGCTGACAGCTGTGTGTGAGGACAGATGGCTCTCTGTCGCCTGAAGAGAAGAAACCAGGGAGACCGTGTCAGGACAGGGTTACTTGGTCACCAGAGAGAAACCGTGTGACCAAAAGGCTTATTGCCTCAGCGCAGCACCCAACGGCCAAGGTTAGCATTTAACAACCCTAGCATACTGACAGCCTTGCTCTCTGAGAGCTAATACAAACACATCAGTCAGTTTAAGCCTTTACTGTAACAGTTTTACAATAATATGCAGTCACAACAACGTTAATCTAACATTATGAATCATATGAAAAGTACAGCATGCGCTGTTGATGCTAATACAAACACTGTGAGTACAACAAGAAAAAAATGTTTAAGATTCGATGCTGTAACCGCTGCACTATTGTGTAAAACAGAAGTTGAGCTGTTGCGCTTTTCATTTGCTGCAGGCCACAATTTGGCTAACAGAGTTGGCGAGGGTCGATTTAATGCTAGACTGTGTCTCAGAACAGACAATAATTACATTAACACAATATTCAACCTTCTAATCTGGACTACAGATTAAATTAAAAAAACATTTTCTGAACCGATTCAGTAGCTCACGCTGCACTCCACTGCGATCATTAGCAGAGTTAAGAAAACGTTTATAAAACCGTACTGCAGTACAGTGATGGTATCAGATGACAACACTACGGTACTAACGCTTACTGTAACGCTTCTGTAACGCTTACTGTAACGCTTACTGTAACGCTTACTGTAACGCTTACTGTGTTCATATACCACAGCATTTTCTCCAGACAGGAATCAGGAAGGAACTACAGTTACAATATTATGTAAATATCTTTGTGACAAAGCGATAATATTCTTTCATTTTTAGTGGATTGTCACTGATAACTGGTTTAATACAATTTTTTTTTTACAATTTTTCTTTAGACTTCACTGAAGTTCTGTGCTGCGAGTTCTCTGTCTTCTATAACTTCCTAACACATAAACTGAACATCAGAAGACAAAAATAATGCTGACAACTTCCTGGCATGTCTTTTGTAGCACAAAAAAAGTTGCAGTAATATTTGCACTGCACTATTAGAATGTTTTTAAAACACTAGACACCACAGGCTTGCTAACATTGTAAATGGCTACAAAGAAAACTAACTAGGCCTCACACACAACCTAACTGACCACAAACATCCCTGCTAAATACTGCATTCATTTAAAAATTAACCACCTCTAGTATTGAGCTGTATTACTCCAGCTATCTCAAAACACTCAGGCAATATTACAGTCCATGCTCAGACAGTCCGGTTCAAAACAACTTATATGTAACATCATGAGTTTGTGCTTTGAGGTCAATGACAATGCAAGCACAAACACACACTACTGCTTAAATTCACTGTGTTGCACTTGCATTAAAATATCTTCAAAGGCTATATAAGGTACATTCAAATGTTGACTCAGTATTTCCACAGTTTTTCAGAACATTTGCACATGCAAATTGCATTTCTCCCACAGAAACTGTCTGATTTTATACAAAGGGGGTGTTTGTTTGCTTCCCTGTTAGGCTGAACATAAACCTGAGTTTGATGAATTTTGAAACATTTCTAAATAACCTTTAGGTGTAACTGATTAAATCAGGATTTACAATTTTGCAAGAAATGACACTTGCAGCTGAATGAAGTTACCCTGGCAACAAAATATCCAACAAGGCCTGTATCTACAGTTAAAAGGGAAGATCTCAGTTGTGTACAGTGGGTTTATAAAACACTCCTGTACGTTCATCAAAAGCACCTTTAATTATAAAACCACAGCCAGCTACAAAACTGAATAGACAAAAATAATCAGGGAAGCAGTAAATTCAAACTGGATATTCACACAAGACAAAAGGAGAGATCCTGTCTGTGCCCATACCTGTGAGTCTGCCACAATGCCAGTTAAATTCAGTTTGGGGGCCTGTGATCAATACCAAACAATATTATGTGACTGCGCTCAGATTGAAATGTGAACAGAATTGGCTGCCATTACAAACATGCATCTATGACACCGCACTGATCCAGATCAGATCTGAATCCATACACACTTAAAACAATCTGGCTCAAAAACTCACGTTACAACTCCACACTAGCACAAGGCACACACCTCTCAAAAACGACACCGGTTTTGTCTACACATGAGATTGGATCTAGTCCTTTTAAAATATTAGAGAACAAATCAGAAACAAGTCACTATTTTATACAACAACTATATCCAAACCCTCAATACAAAATAACCTGAAAATCTTCCAAATATGAGAAAAGTCTCATCAAAATCAACGCAGCAAGTAAAATTCCCACCAAGCTTTGTAACATTTCATCAGTTTAAATAATCAACACTAAAGTTAGCAGTAAATTAAATGTATTTTGCACATTGTCTTACCTTGAACACCCCTCAGGTTTCACAATCCTCCGTTCTCCCTCATCTGAAGAGTGTGCCAATAATTTCCACTGTAAATTTGAGTGTGTATGTTAATTTTTGTCTGCCTCTTCTTCTGTAAGTTAAATCAGCTGGAAAGATCACAGGCTCTGTCCAAACACCTGAGGAAACAAGACAAAACAAACGTTGTCAGACCACAAACCTGCAGATGGCTGCTTAATATATGAAGATGGTGGTAAATGTTCTGTTCCGAGATGTTGTGTTGTGTTCCGAGATGTTGTGTTCTCCAAAACCCACAATCTGACAAACACTGAGCATTATTGCTAAATGTTGCATAAGAAGCAGAAGCCAAACAAACAGAACACTCGCAAGAATAAATCCAAGGAACCAAAGAACCCAGCCAATTGTTCTAATGAGAACTTCTCCACATGCTAATTCTCAACAAAACCAAACATACAGCATCAATTACATGACTCACTTTGTAGACAGACACAACAAGAGTTCTATTCTCTAAACAAACACACTGACTAGTGAGTTAAACGGCATAAGACTTCCTTGAAGTCTGCAATGGGAATGTCTCCCAGACTGGGAAGTTTCATTCAAGGTTTATAAACTGGATCTTCAGCACTCGAGAAAATCTCTACACACGGGGAGCAATACACAGTTCTACAATAAACTATATGAACTCCATGTGCCTTCAGCAAAACAGAGCATTTCAAATATAAATGGTTATGCGTTGATAAAGTGGTTGCCCCTCGGGTTCCTAAATACTCTGCAATTATGCTGTAGAATCGTAAAGGAATTGAATAGAAAGTTTATTTATGTTTTAAAGGTCACCTCTGGCCAGGAGAGACACTGTAATTTGTTAGTCCAAACACCATATTGTTAGCAATGCAGTACAAACTTTTTATTGCAACAAATCTGTGCCTGTTACTCTTGACTCCTGATTGTCAAACATATGCTGTAAAGCATCATATCTAACAAACCATTAAACAGAATGTATAAGTCCGATTAATGGATAAGTTGTCTTGGTTTGCCAGCTTAAGGTTATACATCTAGGCTTTGCACCCAACACGAAAACATTTTTAAATAACATCAGTTTACAAGATATTCCTGTGACAGGAACCTCATCTCAATAAAACCATACGACCCAAAACACTTTAGATGCTTTTTGGGTTTTGCACATTTGTGATAAACTGCTGTGCGGAGGCCTGAGCTGCTTTAACCAGCACCAGCACCAGAGCAACAATGAAACGAGAGCAAATGGTGTTTAATGCAACAATAGAAACAGTAACAACATGCACGGCGGCCTCGACAACTTCCTTGTGGATCCTCCGCACAAGAACAACAAAACAGGGAAAGTTGGGAACGCGGTCGAGTTTGTGAAACACACGGGGTAGTTTTGGGCTTTAACAAAACTGGATTTGGTGAATGTCGCGTTTCTGCTGTAGAGAGAAAAGCGCTACGTGCGAGGAAAATGAAAGGAAAAAACGGCGGGGTTGGAAACGACAAGTTTCCTTTAGCGTTTCCAGCCATAATGGGATTTGCAAAAAGTTCTCGGTGTCCTGCTAGTGAAGACGGTGGAGACTTTAAACACCACATACACACACACAGTTGCACACAGCTGAAGTTTATTTAACGCGATGTGTAACTGCATCTAAACTCGGGCGAGGTGAATCCTATAAAGTTATTATGGTTGTTCCCAAATTCATGGATGAGCTCCATGGGATCGAGGCCAAGCGTGTTTACTGCCGGCCATCGCGCGTGCATGAGAAACACGGGGTGGGAGAGAAACAGGAGAAATATTACCATGATAAAGGCGATGAGAGCATGTCGTCCACATACAACATGTTCCTAATGCATTTCCTTTAAAACATCTTTCGCAGCAACGCGGATTTCATCCTCGGCAGAAAAGTTGAAGTTACTCCACAAGCGAGCGCTTCCCCCGGTCATAATCCTATAGGTATCCCAAAGTTATTCCCTTCTCCTGAACAAAGGGTTACGGCAGTCCAAGTTACAACCCAAACTGGAGCGAATAAAATCTCAGCTCCTTACTAGACGCGACCAGGCGGAGAACATCCAACTTCTGCAGCCCTTTTTTCTCCCTCAAAGAAGTTGTTCCTGTTTCTCCAAAGCTTGGGGGAGGGGAAGCGTTTATGAAGCTCCTGGCCGAAGCCAGAGGAGAAACACCTCAAGATCCACAACATACGCTGTCGGAGGCGGCGGGGGTCTGTCCGAGATCCGTCACTGCACGATGGTAAAAATAGCGATGGATGAAATAATACAAAGACAGTGACACACAAAGACGGTTTTATACGGACGCACGTCGGTCCTTACAGGCGACACATCGCAGCATTTATTGGGTTTATTATCATCGACATTATGTGACATGACCGGCGCGTCTCGTGCTTTTGCCAAGCGAGCGGAACGCAGTCATTTAAATGCAATAAAAGGAAACTATTGTGAAATTCCTAGAGAGTTTCCTGTATTCCCTGGATTGAGTTCCTTTATATCGTTTGGGAAAACCGCTATGTTTTATGGTGAAATTGTGGGGTCGTTGAACACGGACAAACACACAGGGCGCCCGATTCCCTGCGCCGGGGGTCAGAGACGCGCCGCGGTCCCCAAAACGCGACAGCAGCGGCGTTTCCAAACGCGACGCATCCGACCGCGAGAAACACCAGGACACGATTAATAGCTCATGGCACCAACATGGTTTCCAGCATCAGAAACGAGGGTCGTACGGCTGGTGTGTGCCCGCCTCCCCCCTTTATCCGGCCGGATGGTTCAGTCCATATTGTAAGTTACCAGTTCTAGGTCAGGTTTACTGAGCAGAAGTACGAGCTCAGTGCATCAGTGCATTAAAACCCATGCAAGACGACACGACTACGAATAACTGCAATGGTTAAGCGTTCAAATGCATGTTTTTCTGGCTGTTTTACTGTGAGGACATGTTGCTTGTGTTCATTGGGATTCAAACATGAGAAGTAACAGCTAAGGAAACATTAACAATTAAGATAAATCCAGAAATGTGTCTTTTATCCACCTCCTGTAAGTTTCACCTTCTTTGTAAAGACATTCAGGATTATATGTAAGTTTCAAATAAAATGCATTTTGTTTGATAGGCTGCGTCCCAATACTTACACCTTCTGCCCTTAATAGTAAAGAAATTAGTAGTGATAATAGTAATAGAAACTAGATTTAGTTTAAAGAGGTATAATTAAGTTCCCTAATGAGGTACCATTTGATATTACCCACAAGTCTTTGCAAGAGGAAGGACGCTACACAGATTTCATTGTGTCAGAACAGGGATTTTTTCTAGTTTTGTGTGTGTAATATAATACACAAGTGTTTTGCAACATGCTTTGACATTTATGAAAAGCTGTTAAAAGCGTGTAGCATTCAATTTTCCAATGATGTGGACGTATTCCAGGTATATTTGTTTATTCAGAGCGCATGTTTGTTCTTTTTCTCAGTTTCATTGAATCAGTCCTACAGGAATACGCTGCAATTTCACAGGCTTTTGTCTAAAAATGTTTCTTCAGGGTCCTGTCCAAAATGTGTCTTCTGTAGACACACAATCCTTATATCACCTTGTTCCAGTGGGACGATTCAACAACAGAAACACTTAAAAAGGCAAAACAAGAGTGCGATAGATCGTAAAAGCCTTTTATAAGTAAAAGCAGAACAGAGGCAAGCGCAACAGCAGAAATATGGTGACTTATTTAAACAACTTGAAATTGCTATTTATTCAAGCCTAAAATAGCATGGGATAAAAATGCATTTCTCTTAATTTTGAAGACAGCAAAACAATAACCAGTGTGTGAAAGAGAGCGAGAGAGAGCACTCAGAGGTGATGGTATCTTCTGTTCACACTGACACATATTAAACGCTGAGGAAAAGAGGTGAGACACCAGGGACTTAAAGCATTTGCTGGCAATCTAATCTTGAACCGTTACAAACACCAACAAACCGGCTGATTCTACCAGCCCGGCCAGGTGGGGGTGATGGGAGGGCGGCTAAAAACAACAGCGTAAGATTTTCTTCCCTTCCCGTGGTGTTTCAATTCCCCACGATGTTAGCAATTGCTTTTTACTCACTGCTCTGTCCCAAACCGGGTGCCCCAGGTTACAAAAAAGAGAAAAACAAACAATTCTTTGCTTTCTCCTCCTGTGGTGAAATGTACAGACATTTCCTCCCGCTGATAGACGAGAAATGTATTAACTCTCTGCCAGGTGAGAAAAGCATGACAATGGTTGAGAGTTTGAAGCTTTCACCTCTTTGTCGTATGAGACAGAAAACACAGTTTACACACTTCAGTGCGCTGAACGCAGTTTTTATGATAAATAAGAAACTGTTTGGGTAAAATGTTGTATTTATTCAGGATGTTATAGGGTGTGTTTCAGGTGTGGAAAGGTTTATGCAAATTCACAACAGCTTAACAAACACAAGTGCACAGCTCTGATAAATTCATTTATCCAACATCTAAAACAATTTAATCATGTTAGATGTGTTATTATTAATATAACTTATTGTTATGTTTTATCCATGCCAGTCATTTTGTCATTCATGTGCTCCTGTAATGGTTAATCGCAATCGTACTTCCTCTCTTTATCGCAGGTGTTTGGATGATGTCAGTCTGAAGGGGAGGAGTCAGAGATGTGTACGCCCCGCTAATGGCCAGTTCACTTTATGATGTCAAAGGTGAGTCTTAAGAATCAGGATTTAGAAGCCGTCTGACACGGATCTGCCATTGTGTTTTCCACGATTAACCAAGTGTCAGTATCTGATTAAATAAAAGGGCAGAAATGCTGCTTTAACAAGGAGCTGTTAACTGTGAAGCCATTTAAGAAAATTGAAACAGTGGTACCATTGTGAAGCACAAAATGAAATATTTTCATAATTGTGTTCACTTGTTTACACAGCAGCTGCCATATGATGATTTTGGAACGATAGTTTGCAGAACTGAAGCCACACAAAAGCATTGCTAGCTCACAACAAGCCGTTGTGAAATTGGACTTCTGATTCCAGCCCTGTTACTGTGAAAAGCTTTCATTGTGACCACTAGCCCCCTAGCCTGCTACTCTGTCTGTTTTTTCTCTCTTCTCATTCGCTGTAAATGCGCTGAAATGACATCAGTTAGCATATCATTAACATGCTACTCAATACCAAACAATTTAATCACGCACCATAATGTATTCTATAACAGCTTATCCCTGCAGTCTATGAATAGAAAAACATTAAACTTGTGTAAATGAAGTGTTGTTCACAAAGACATTAACTTGTTAAATGAATCCTATTTATCATTCTAATCTTAATTTAACATGTTTTCTAACCTGTATATTAATAAGGGCAGAAGTAAAATAGGCAGTGTTTTTTTTGCGTGTAGCTTTCAGCGTGAGAGAGCCGCCATTAATCACTCTTCAGCTTTTGGCTGAAGTTTTGAGTTTGGTGGAAAGATTTTTTGGCCGCAGTTGCAGACAGGACAAAAGATCTTTCGAATTTGCTGCACGGTCATCTCTGCAAAACAAACTTTCTTTGCTAGGAGACTCCTTAATTTATTTATGTTAATTTATTTGTATGAGTTTGGCGACGTGCATGGCCTGGTTGTTGTTCATCCGCTCTCTCTTCCCCTCCTTCTGTCTTTTCTCTCTCCCCTGACTTTCTCGCTCATGTTTATTTCCTTCTTGCCACCCCACCCTCCTTTTTTCAACCCCCATCTTATTTCTGTGCTGCACACTCTTTCTGGGTAATAGAAAACATTTCCCTCTGTCCCTGGTAAACACTGGTGGATGCTTTCAGTTTACACCGACAAACTCAAGAGCAACACTAGAGTGCTACATAAACACCTCATTTATTCAGCATGGAGTCTAGCAATGCTTATGATTAGAGCTTTATAAACAGCTGTGACAAAGTCTATGTAAGAGGTTGGAGACATGGTGCAGTAGCTGCCAGTAGGCCAGTGTTCACATGGGCGATGCAGGTTCAAGGCTGGCCTGCAACTCATTTCCCAGCTAATGATTTTTGGATAGATGGAAACTCTGATCAAAGTCAACACAGTTCCCACAGATTTTCCACCCCTGTCTGCAGAATGGAGGTCTGTGACATCATTTAAAGAAGGTTCCACTCTGTTGCAGAAAAGCTGCAGTGTGCACCAGGCTTTATGCCAAAAGTCACAAGTCTGGCTGCAGAGATGGTGTCTGTACACAGAACAGAATTATATTATTAGTGACAAAAACATAAACCCCAATTGAAATTAAAGCTTTCATACATGCCATTTAAATAGTAAAAAACAAAGTATATATTTTTTAAGTGATTTTCTGGAAGCACAGCAGAAGTTTCACTCGCTTTTGTGCATCGACTACAACCAATATCCATACGCCATAGCATTCCAACCCCCACACACATGTCTCCTGGCCTTTACCAAAGTCATGAGATCTTATCTCACAACCCTTCTATCAGAAATAAATGTGCTTGTCCCCACTAGAAGGTGAGGACTAGACCACCAAGGCTGTGTTAAAAGGGGGTTTATAAATGTGTGTTCAGACAGGCATCCAGTCATTATGTGGTTATGAGGTGGATTCCAGGACTCTCCGCTCACCTGCACACCAGCCCCATTTCACATTAAAGATGCAGGTGTTCTGATATCTTCAGACAAACCCCTGACACAGATCCATGTTCCAGGACATTTGCATGGACATCTGTAGTTGTCTGAATAAACACTTCAACAAACTGTTTCTATTGAATCTTCCTGCTGGCTTCTCACGTTAACTATTGTCCTTCATTGTGTTTAGGAGTCTCTGCGGGTGTTTACTGAAATATAGCTGCGGTTTGTGGTCGTCAGGAGGCCATTGTGGTGTTTGCTAAACAGACTGAGGTTTTCTTCTCTCAACAACACATTTCTGCCCGCTTCTTTTCTCTCATTCAGAAACAAGCGACCGGGTTAGAAAGCTTCGGTTTTGTAATTGGTGTTTCTTGATGGATTTTTGGATTTAATACCAGTTCTAATGACTTGGATCTATTTTTTATTTTAGTGGTTAAAGATCTGGGCCGGTGTTCTGACATTTTATCCCACCAATCATGTCCACCATGTCCATTAATAATGTGCCATTACTCTCAATGTTTATTTTGTACTTGTAGGACATTATTAAATTATTTTACAGTCACAAGCAGGAGGAATTTTTAATGTGATGTGATGCACTGCTAAATGTAGCTAATATTTTTCGCTAGTAAAGTCTCACGAGGTTGATCTGTGCACTGTATGACAATAAAGTCATGAGATACTTTAGCTTTGTGTGAAAAAATGGCTGACATTTCATTAATTATTCACTGATTATCTGTTTTTCCACATTTCATTTAAATTCTCAGATCTATGTATATTTAAGTATTTGACCAAATACATCACATGCAAATTTTATCTGAAATGTGCTAATTTTGATAGTAGCACAAGCAAAATAATGCAAACTAAAGGGTATTGGCTATTTGTTTTTAAAAGGGCCGAGCTGTTCAATATTTCCTGCCCCAGATATGTCAGCACAGGACAGAAAACTGCAAACATCAAACCATTTTACCGGATCTTTAAAGCTCAGAAAACAGATGAATCGGTGAAACCCAAATGTACATCAATACAGATTAGAATGAGTGTAAGTGTCTCCCAGCAGATCTGGGACCAGCCCTCCTACAGGCAGCATGACTCAGCAAGTTCTGGCAAATGGGCCAGTCAGCACCACTGCCAGTCAGTCAGTGGGTCATCAGAACAACGGGTCGGTAGGTTATATATAATGTTGTGTAGGCAGAGAGCGTTGAGTCTGATAATTAAACACTGACTCCCATCCATCACAATCAAAAGTTGTAAACCAATACCTGCCGCTCAGACAGAGAGATATAACAGCACATGAACAGCACTGTGGATTCAGGGAAAGTTTCTGCGCTGCTGTTAGGAATAAGAGGACTGGTAGAGCAGGATAGAGAGATTTTTCTACAGTCCACACTCTGCTGGGCCCCTTCAAATTGCTTGGATAGTCGCCAGAGAACATACAATAACACATATACACAGTCAGACTCGCAGCATAACCAGAAACTCAGATTCACTCAGGCTTACTCCGGCCAGAAAGGCAAAACATTTTAATGCACAAATTGCATATTTGTTAGCGTATTTAACACATTGTACCTAAAAACAGCATATTATGTTTGATACTTGTGGTGGAGGGAATGTTAACTTGTGTATGTTGACTTATATTTCAGCCTGTTTGTCTCACAGATCTATGGTAGGAATCCTGAAGACTCAAAATATGTTATATGTTGTTTATTTCTGAGGTAAATTTATGGCGTTGTTGAGAAGCTGTTGCTATAGGAAAATATTATCGTCGTGTGAAGCTATTTTGAAAATGATGTAGGTTAAAATAAGTTTGGGGTAATCTGATTTAAAGGTACAATAACACAAAAAAGAGTGAGAGAGAAAGAGTGGGAAAACAATTGTAGAAAAACACATTGGCTAACATTATAAGTGAACCTCAGGCAGAAAGATAAAATGTTAATAACTCCAAGTAATACATTGTGTGAAAGCAGAAATGTTTCCACACGCAGTATAATGAATAATTCTCTCTCTCTGGCAGGTCTCCGTCCTCATGATAACGCTGGTTTGAATATCAATGAGGTTTTTCCTCTTTAATATCTGAGCAGCTGTTTTAGAGTAAAAGCCATTGTGTTGCTATTTTGAGCGGAGATATAGAATTAGAAAATCAATACCATCCGACGAAACCTCTTCAGCTATATGCAGCCATATTGACCCTGGTTTATATACATCCTGGTTCTCTTATATACACAGACACAAATAACAACAGCTGGCATAACATTTACACACACACACACACACACATTAAAAGCTATAATATTACTATTGGCAATATTTAGATTGTAGGAATGATATTTTCCCAGATCTGTTATCTGGCACTGGATGTAGTTCCACCAACAATGAGAAAAGCAGTTTGTAGTATTTGTACTGTATGCTGGAGTCAGATTTACAGA
Organism: Yasuhikotakia modesta; assembly: GCA_036877545.1. Classification (NCBI taxonomy): domain Eukaryota; kingdom Metazoa; phylum Chordata; class Actinopteri; order Cypriniformes; family Botiidae; genus Yasuhikotakia; species Yasuhikotakia modesta. Next base: position 42,125 of record JBAJNP010002407.1, read on the forward strand.
GCAAGCGGCACCCCTGCAGGATTTTCTGGCACTTAGAGTTCGGACGCACACGTCTGTTGTGAAGGTGACGGGAGATGGAGAGATTTCTGTATGCAAATAAGATGTAAACAGACCATCAGGGAGCCATCTGTGTGGCTGAAACTCCCCATGGGGGCGGAGCTTCTGTAGCCAAGGAGACAGGCCGTCGAATGAGAGTTATAGTTCACAGCACGAGTTGGAGACCTCTGTGAATGTAAATAAAACCATTATTACCCCGACCATCCGTACGTTTGAGGGCCACACTGACACGGCTGTGAATTAACCGTCATTTAATGCTTACAAATGAGTTGACTGCCTAAGCGTGCCCCCAACACAGACAATGGGAGATCTTGGACAGACCTTTGTAATTAACTGTCCTAAGCGAGGAAGGGAAATGAGGTTGAAGGTTAATTCTTACAAGCTTGGAGTTGTGTGGATACAACACGCTGTTCTATCAGAGCTGAAAGAGGTCGTTCACTCGCCCCAACTTAAGAGAGAAGGTCTTCTCTGTTAACAAGTTCAAAACAACCTGAAGACATGAAACAACATTTCCATTTAATGTCTTTAATGTGGCTAAAGTAGAGCAAAAACAAATATTCATTGATAAATCATAGTTAGGTGGGACTTTATTTTATCATCAGGTTCTGTAATGTTACTGGTTAGCCTGTCCTTGTGCGAAATGTCTTTCATAAAGACAAATGTTTTCTGAAAATAACAGAGTCTGAGGACTCGTGCTCAACATGATAGTACAGTTATGAAAGTGAGCAACATAGATAATATTTAGTTTGTTGTTACCCAGCGGCAGGTGTGTGAGAAACACAACATCTCTAAGTCTTTATGCTCTTCATGTCTCTTCCAGCCTGTAAATATGTCAAGTTATAGATCTTTCCAGGAACCTCTTTAACTTTGTCTATTCTGTGAAAGTTTGTTTCTGTAACACACAAGAACAGTGACGCACACGTCTCAGTGAAGCAACAAACTAAAAATATCACACACTTACAAGAAAGGCTCTCTCTCTCTCTCTCTCTCTCTCTCTCTCTCTCTCTCTCTTTCTCTCTCTCTCACACACACACACAGACTCCACCTCCAGCAACATGCTGAAACTATAGTGAGGTTGTAAAGGTTCACTTTCTTCAAGAAAAGTTCCATAATAAGGTGAGATCTTCAGGTTGTGTTTTCATTTCAGTTGAACTATAGCTCTGAGCGACTCTTTAGCACACAGATACAGGAACTCTTTAGCACACAGATACAGGAACTTAGGTTCCTGACTACGGAGGTTGAGGATGTGAGCTGTGAGATTCACTGAGGTTGAAGCAGGTTGGACTCTGATGAACTGAGAATCACTGAGCTCTGTTCTGTCATCATTGTTGCCGTGAGCGGGACATCTGCTCATGTTCTGCCCCAGGATCTTCTGGAGGGGTTTTCTCTGCAATTAATGTTCTAAATGTCACTTTAAATAAGAATATATCAGTTTTAAATGCAAGTAACTGCACAGATTCCCTGTTTAAAACCTGGAAAGGCCTTACGGACAGCTGCAATATCATGTCACTTTAATTATTTTTCACCTGTTATTTTCTATATTTTATATTTTCATACTGCTACATTACAAGTGTAAATAAATGTAAAACGCTTAGAAGAGACAAAGTTTTTTGAGCGTTAACATACCAAATGTTTTCTCAGCATGTAGCATACGCTTCACCATTTGAGCTAGAGGAAATGTAAGTTCTGTTTAAGTGGGTCTGATACTTTTCCATGCATGATAAAATCACCTCACTGGCCCGATGCTGTCATCAGAGATGGTAGTTGTTGTCTACAGCTGGCCTACCTAAGGAGACCCCTTTTCTCAAAATACACCAACACACAGCACAACACACAGCACAACACACAGCACAACACTAACACACAACACACTCGAACCCATTGCACTGTTCACTGCAACACTCACACACATAAACAGTGTTTACGTCCACACTATACCTCACCCCTGAGACTCATTCCACATTCCTCAACCAGACTCCCTGCATTCTTCT
>JBAJNP010002408.1:0-48439 GCA_036877545.1 Yasuhikotakia modesta
AAACATTTTAATATTCAAAACCTACAGATGTTTAAACATTGTACTACAATGTTAGCCAACCTTCTGAGGTCATTTTCTATTAGCCAAGTAGGAGCTTTGTGTGTGCAGTAATAAGATCTCTGGTCCAGACACGTCTGCTAACCCTGTGCTCTGCCCACCAGCACAGGATCACCAGCCCCGCTCCCATCAGCGGCAGCATATGGCGCAGAGTCTGAGGCCCCCGAGGGTCTCCTGTGCGCATTCATATCTCTGTGTGGCTGCTGTGCGGTCGTGAATGTCAGGGATCAGCGCGCTGCCGGACACGAGCTGACAGTGAGCTGAAAGAGCAAAGCAGCAGCTGATCTGAGATCAGTTTGTCCTCCGGGTGATCCGGGCAGCAGCTGTTTCTCAGTGAGGTTTAGAGCGGAGGTCACAGGAAGTGCAGCCTGACAGGAACTGTTTTGAAGTTCCTGTATCATCCACAGATAACAGGGAACGTTGGCTAATGTTATCTAAAAGTTCTCTCAAAGTTATCAAAGACGTTCTTGCAGTAACGCTAGCGAAACTCAAGCGATTATTTTCATCTGAGGTTGAGAGAGAGCTGTCACATATAAAAGGCTGCTGTTCATTTATTAAAAAATATAAACCAAGAAACTAAAGCAACTGTCAAGATTATTTATTAGAGAAATAAATGACCTTTTATTCTGAATTTAAGATGACAACAAAAATGTTTCACTAAGAACAATTCATGTAAAGTATGTTTTTATTTCTGAAGACGCATCTGTCTGTCTATCTGTCTGTCTGTCTGTCCATTTATCTATATGGTCTTTATTTACCATCTATACAGTATGTATTTAAATAACCAAATAAATGTTTGTTTTACACACACACACGTGTGTCAGACAAGCAGATGCTCAGGACCTCGGAGAGCTCCCTGAGGCAGGTGCGACTGCACACACACACACACCCACCTCCTGGGTGGAGGTGATTATGGCACACAGCAGCCCTGGGCAACCGGGACACACTCTGGATATTTCCATCAACTTTCCGCTCCAAAGCAACAGGGCAGGAAAAACCAGCCCACATTTTCCCCTGCCACCACATACAACACACACACACTACACACACACACGCTGCCTTCAAGATAACTTTTCCCCCTGTCAGTGACCTTATCTCTCACACACAGTTACACCGCCAGAAAACAAACTAAATAATTTATTGTCAGAGTAGTCAAGGTAATTTTTTAAATGCTGAAATTAAACAACTACCTAGTTTTGATATAAACCACGTGTCAGATGGAATCAGCCTGTTTGAGAATTGTGTCTCACATTTCACGCTTTAAGCTTTCCCTGATCCCCGGAAAAAGAGATTTTATCCAGGAATCTCCCAACTGTTACCACACAGCAATCTGCACCACAGGATAGCTATTAAAGTACATTATCAGCGCATCCAAACACAAGCAAACTCATTTGCGGATGCCCAGGCTGCAATTGATAGCACTAGTGTACTGCTGTGACTGTAACAAACTCACTACCACAATGCTAAAGGGTGTTCTAAGGGGTTGCTATGGTGTCTAGGAGGTAACTAGGGCGTTGCTAGGTGATTGCTAGGGTGTTGCATTTGAACAAACCCCTAACTTTAAGTGTACGCAATACCATTACTGATGCTATAAAATGTGCTAAGAGGTTGCTAAGGTGTCTAGACGGTAACTAGGTGAGGGTGTTGATAGGTAAGAATGTTCAACTGTGATTTTTCTAGAGATGTGACAGAAATGATTGAATAATGTTGCTCCCGGGGCGTTTAAACACTTAAACACTAACCATCAACAGGACAGCTTGAGATTTAAAGATCTGACAAGGAAACTAGACAACGTTTGCCAAGAGCAACACAACAGCACAGATAACTGCTGAAAATAAGCATCTGCTGAGATAAACATGATAAACGTCTCTGCAAACAAATAACCGCAGCTATATTTAGCTCTGGATCTGTGGATGCATGAGAGGAAATATAATATTCCTCTTTTCATTTGATTAATTTGTCATCTGAAAAATACAGGCAGGATCTTGTTAATCTTCTCACAAACACTAAATCTGATGTCTTAACTAAAGGCAGGTTGTAATCTGCTCACATTAACAGGCTTTATCTGATGACATTAACACAATGTTTTACTGCTTTTTCATCTGATAGGAGAAGAAAACCAACAAATAAACTCCAAATACCTCTGATGGACAAATAAAGAAGCTGTTGACCTTTGTAAGGAAGCAAAATTATACCTATAACACATTGCACACAGCAGCGTGTTTCCCGTTGAGGACAGCATTACAGAGACACGGTTAAATCTCAGACGAGTCATTAGAAGATCATAATTTAGCATTAAATCAGTAAATGTTGATGATGGTGACGTGAGAACAGCTCAATAAAAATCACTCCCTCTCAGAGTTTGTTTACGCTCATTTTCTGAGTCAAAACCCAGATTGTAATTCTCTTTACAGCAATGAAATGTTACTTTAAAAAATGACAAAGGGGTCACAAACGATGACCCAGACAAAAGAGAAACGCTCGCCAAGACAGTTGGGTAAACAACAGTAGATGCAGGCTTTAGAAAACTAAGGGTAAAATTATGAGCTCAAAATTTAACTTAATAAAAACTGATTCTGGCTCCATAACATCAAAAAAATGCTGGAATCACAAAACTATTTATTTAATATCATCACATGAACATAACATTTGTGTCACATTATCCAACAAATCAATGTTATGTAACTCAGTCTCCCAAGATACAGTGTCTGTGCCTTTAATATCACATTTTAGAAAGAAATGCACTAAAATCTGACTCAGTACTATGTTCAAAAGCTTTTCTCTGGCTTTTCTTGGAATCGGTTTGCCAAACTGGGGTAAAAGCTTGTTTTGTAAACGGTCATGTGACTGTGTCGTGGGTGGAGTGTTTTTTAGAGACAGTTCCAGCTAAATCTGGGTTTTTTGCATCACTCAGGGACAAACAGAGATTTATCAAGCTGTGATTATTTTTACAACTATTGTGATTGTAATCTGAACAAATGACATGTCTTATATTGCTGCTGTACGTATAAAAAAACAGCAAAAAATCACATTGCACCGCAGCTGTGGTGTTGAATATGTTAACTGTATGTGCAACAGCTAAAAACTAGAGAGCGGGGCTTTTTGTGTAAACAGTCATGTTTTGTTCATGTTTTGCTGCCAAAGTGAAAAAGTGAATCTTTAAAAGTGTCCATGTTTGTTCTTACAGGTCCTAACTTAGTTAGTTCCCTCTGAGTTGATTCAAAAAACCCCAAATGAACAATAAACATTATGTGGTTTCTGTCACCTGAATCCTGTTACTTAGCTGTACCAAAGTCCCTTTAAAGAAATATTTTACCATCGATACAATGACAGTTTTCCTTAAAGACAGCGTAGGCATGCGTGTGTAACACTGAGCGACTATAAATACACATTAACCGTGTATAAATTTAGCCTATATCTTAAACGAGAAACAAGCTCTTGGAACGAACGGTTTTGTCCCAGTTATGCAGTCATTACTCACAGCACACGCTCACGCTGATAATGTGTGTGGAAATTGTCAGGGCTGGAAGTCACAACAGCTGTAATCTCAGAGCAGGAGTCTTAAAAAGGCGCGTGGTGAGTAATGTGGACGAGCTATTTTCAGTGCTGTGTGGAGTCAAACCCTCCCGCTCGGCTCTGCTCTGACTCATCACACATTTCACCAGGACATGAATATTTGAAGAGCTTTATAGCTCACAAAAAGTCCTCGGATCGTCTCTATATCCCCCTCACGTCTCTGTAATGCTGATGGAAACGTCCGAGTAACAGTTTATATTTCCCGTGTGCCTCCTGAAAATATAAAGGAATTAAAGAGGCCGTTTCCTGCACTGCAGCGTGATATTTGATTTCCCTGAGCTCTGCCTGTTAATGTCGGTCAATGCCTCCTAAAATAATTACCCACTGATGTGTAAACCTGGGTGTGTTTATGGTTGTGACATCATAACCGTGATGATTTCTGAATTACCTGTTTTTGTCTTCAACACAAACAGCCTGATGAGGAAACTTTGTTTTTTGTTAAATTTTCTCTATTTAAAACATCAAGGAGTTTAATTTCAAAACTGCAAGGAAAAGCCAATATTCCATGATATTTCTCCATAGCTTAACTCAGGAATTTTGTGCTGTTGCGCTTGTAAATACACATAAACGTTCTGTGCTAGTGCTGATACACCAGATAAAGCACTTTTATATCAGTTGCGGTGCTAATCCTGCAGCTGCATCTTAATAGACGCTCTCCAGCCTTTGATTACAATAAATCAGAGCCCAGAATGTTTGGCTGTCGGTTCAACGGGGTTTGATTTGCGGTCTTGAGCAGAGAGACACATCATTGGTTCTGCCATCAAAGGTTCAATGGCAGACAGCTGGGGCATGTAACACAATGTCACAGGAATGCAATACGGTAAATATTCACAAATTAAAAGAAGCATGCTGCAATTAAATTAGCTATAGGCATACTATATTATATATAGTGTATAGGGTTATATATTGATGCTGTTTCTATAGTCTGCAAATGTTCCATATGCACGGATGACATACAACAAAGAGCACTACATGAAAGACTTGTTTGTTATATGAAAATGTTATTTTAAATGTTCTAGGAACGTTCAAACTTTTTTAAATTCTGTAATGTTTTAAAAATGTCCCGCTTACAACCTTAAAAGTAAAATTTTTGAAATATGAAACATAACGTTAAAAAACATTCCACTAACGTTGCTTTGAGAGAACAAGAAAGGACCAAGATAACTTTGACAGAACCAATGTTCAGAGAACGTTCCCGGTTAGCTGGGAACCGGCAGCAGCAGGTGGAGGAGAGGTTGAGAGTTATATAACGGGTCAGATCAGGCAGCGGGGAGAGAATGAGAACATGATGACATAAGCAAGTGGGATCCATTAAAGCCCCCCGGCACAAATGCAGCTCACAGGTACAAGGATGAGGTCACGCACATGTCACACACAGCTCACAGGTATGAGGATGAGGTCACGCACATGTCACACACAGCTCACAGGTATGAGGATGAGGTCACGCACATGTCACACACAGCTCCGCGTGGGTGAGCCACTTTAATGCTAACAGATCTCCGTTCAAGTATTTAACCTTGACAGTCTGTGAAAACAAGAGCCATTGCTTCACATAAAAGAGCGACAGAAGAATGTTAATGACTCACTTGAGGATAACATTAGGATAACATTAGGATAACATTAGCCATTTGTTTCTGTGTCCCTGCACTGTATAAATGTCATTACAGAGAACAGACGTCTGATACTTCTAGAGTGTCACATTACTGGGTTACAGTTTCAATGGTTTTGTGAACTTTTGCCAACCTTGGTTAGAACACACACACACAGACAGACACACACACACAGAAACACACACAGACAGACACACTCAGACACACAGTCACACACACACACACACACAGACACACACACACACACAGACACACACACACAGACAGACACACACACACACATACAGACACACACACACACACACACACACAGACAGACACACAGACACACAGACACACATACACAGAAACACACAGGAGAGGAATTCATGCAGAACAAAAGGCTATACTTGTAACTCCACTTAAAACTGATATGCCCATATAAAGCAGAACTCATGACCAGCGAGATTCATTGCATAACCTCAGTGAACCCAGAACTCTTCTGAACTTAAGACCCCCTCTGTCTTATGTCAGGGGTCCTTGGTGACATCATAAAGAAAACTGTACAACCGAGCTTGTTTTTCACCCCTTAACATCTTCAACTGATTCTAAAACTGTGCCAGGTGTCATTTTTAACATGAAACATTTTGAATAATTTAAAAATGTTTATTTCTTTAATAGGAACAGGGAAACGTTTTTCTACAACAACTTTTTGATTTTCTTTGAGCCACAACTTTAGTTTACTGGACGGCCCACATCAGCACGTTGGGCTGCGGAAGGTTCGAGTGAATTATATGAGCTGCAAACATAACGTCTGCAGTATAAATTTCAGCCGGTGCAGGATGTGCAGTCACTCCCCCGGCACTGACAACATTTCTGTGTGTTTGCCATACTAACAACTCAAGCTAATTAAAACAGAGGACAGTTGGTTTTAGTCCTGTAATAAGAGTCAAACCGTATAACTCACATTGCATCAGTCCTCTGCGTGGGCTCCAGAGTGTCTGATTTGGTAAAATCTGTTAGATTGCTTTGCTATTCTTAGGGAGCTAATAACACCATCTGTCTTTAAATAGACCCAATGCATCACCTGGACTTTTCATGGGGTTCATATAATCACAGTCGACTAAATTGATTCAGTGGCGCAGATGCACCAGCAGCGAGTCCTCGAGAGGCGTCAAACACAATCAAACATTGTGACAGCTCTGCGAATCACAGCTGAAGGCAACCACACACTGCTCATGCCCCTCTGAAATAACCTGACCCCCGAGTCGTCATTCAGAAGAGAGGGGCACTCGACAGAGACAGAGCAACAGTCTGATCTGTATAGCTGTCATCTGTCATTGAGCTTCCAGCGACAATTGTGTGTCTACACAATTTAAAAGTTTGAGTAACGTTCCTGTAACCGAGCAACAATGTTTATACAACATCTAAAAACATTTCTAGAAGTATAGTTTAGATTAGCATTCATTCTTTTTTTTAACAAAACTTGCACTCAAATGTGTCAATGGCTATCCTTCCTCTCTAGATCTTTGCCCAGTAAAGCCAGTTCAGTCATAACTGCAGACCAGCAGACTACATCACGCTCTGTTAACTGGTTAATATTTCATGCCATTTGTGGGGAAACATTCAGTGCAGCATTATCAGCACAATTAGCTGCTTAATTAAGCACATGTCCCTCATTTACTGTAAAACGGTAGTTTTGCTCTAATAGAACCACAGCTATTTTTAAATCAGTGTTACTGCGTACAGTAAATATTTAAAAAAAATAGTTAAAAAAATAGTTTAAAACACATAATATTATGCCCGGATCTCTAAAAAACAGTAAAAGAGGAGATGAACAATAGTTAAACAAATTCAGGCTAGAACCCAGCTAACAATTTCAGGTTGTTAGAACATTTCTGTATGAGTTTCAAGTAACAAAAACATTCTAGACTGATGTTCAAATTGTCTAGACATTATTGCTCGGTTAAAAATGTTATTCAAGCTTTTTTAATTCAGTAAAATATTCCACTAACAGCTTAAGAAATATCGTTTACGAATGTTAATGAATGTTAGCCATTGTCCTGCTAGCTGAAAATGTAACCTAACGTTTAGCTAAAGCTCACACAACCTTGCCCCAAACCAAACGAACAGTGTGGTACAGCAGCCTCTCATTACGGATCACTGCCTTCACCTTACAAACAATAACTTTCAACACTGTTACTTGTTATGTAAAGAAACTAACCACCAGTCACACAAAGTTAATGTGAAGCGAGGGGATACTTTTGCAAAAATACCATCCATGTGTGTGAGGAACCAGGTGGACAACAAATATTGGGGAACTTATCCCAAAAGTCAGCAAAAGAAAATTATGGTTATATTGTAAGTAGCAGTGTTGACGAATAATATAAGTCTAGGGAAGTCCACATTCAATTAAATAAGTGTGTGTGTGTGTGTTTGTGTGTGTGTGTGTGTGTGTGTGCGTGTGTGTGTGTGTGTGATACAGCCCAGTGCAGGTCACAAGGGCAGACAGACCTGGCAGAACTAAACACATCACATGATCTGTGTTCTTAAACTATCTGATGAAGGTCAGGGCTAAATATTCCACTTGAGGTCAAATATTCAGTAACTGCAGCCTGCGTCTGTTCTTCCAGATGACGTAACTTTCAGGAGACTGAACAAAACGCTTGACTGATAAATCTTTAAGGACTTATTATCCCCAAAATGAAAAATCTGTCATCATTTTCTCCTCATGCTATTACAAACCCATGCTGTCATCTTCCAAAAATGATACAATATGTTAAAATTAGAGCGATGTTACATTGCTGCCAGTCTGATGGAGTCACATGACTGAACTGTGCATATGTGATTCGCTGAAAATACTGAATAACAAATGTCAAGTTCCATATGAGATCTTTGGATATGTTCTACTCAATAATGATTTAATCTTTATTCATGTTTTTTTTGCTTTCCTGAGATTCTTGTAAGAAAATAAGTTGTTAAACAAAAACTCATAAATGCAAAATGAGATTAAAGTTGTAACTTTTGCCTCACTACTGCCATCTCTGTTTGAAACATGAAATTGCAGGTTTCTTAAGTTGTCTTGCTGTAAGAGTTACAAACACGACACCATCTGCAGGATTAGGAGACTAACTAAACCAAAATATGTTATGGATTGCAGCTTTAAAGCCTTCATAACCAAAACTAATAGCAAAACTATTAACAGACTTTAAATCCCTTGGGTGTTAATTCAGTCTAAAGAGAAATTGAGTGGTAAAAAAACAGTGTTAACAAAAGCCCACAAGCTGAATTCACACCTGATGTTGTCTACATGGGAGATTGTGTCGCAAAGGCCTGAAATACAATTATCAAATCAGATTTAGGGAATTTCTTATCCGCTGGAGAAAACCTGTCAATCATCAAACTGCCATAGTTCCAGCGTCCCCATGACATATTTACAAAGTTACAATTTATTTCAACAGTCTTATCATGTTTTGCCAGAATTGTCCAGACTTGCTCAGAATTCACACAGGAATCTGAAAATAATCTGGATTTTTGCTTAAACTCCACTTGGCATTTTAAGTCAATGTTTCATCAATGCTAGTTATTTAATGTTAGTTTGCAGCCTTAAAAATGTACATTGAAAAAATGTACAAAATGTACATGGACTAAGTTAGTAGGTAAAACAAACTAGTCCACACATTGGAAGACGCGGCAGGGATGTGCAATGTGTTATGAAACGTGTTTGGTGCACAAATACTTCACCTTTACAGGAGCGATTTTAAATCAAGTACAACAACAAATTGATTGTTCTAATGCCAAGACCAATAAAGCGGATGAGAAGGAGTCATTGGCTGAGTCATTGAATCTTACCTTGCCCTCCCGGTCCTCGAACACTGATTGGTCCACGTTGCAGGCGAACAGAGACATGGGCAGATCATTGAAGTCGGTGATTTGTTGAAAACTGTCTCCTAATGACGACTCTCCAACGGTGGACTGCAAAACTACCAACTCCTCTCCTCCGAGCAAATAAACTCGCTGGAGAAACGGAGCGCTTCTCATGTTGGCAAATAAATGCTCTCCCTTCATAGCTGTAAGAAACACAAACCAAACTGGGTTTTCATACAGCTGCAGGACTGTGTATTTCAGTCAATTTATAAAGTCTAAGACCACTATAGATAATAAACATAAGAAATGTTGTTCTTAAGTTGTTAGTGAAACATTCTTTTAATTGAGCAAAAAATGTCTAAAAAACTTAATGTTCCTAAAACTTTCAAAACATTTCAAACTTTTTTCTACTTCATGGAAATGTTAGAGAAACGTTCTTACACCCTAAAATGAGCCATTTAAAGTATTTCCAGCCCTGCACAGCATGGGACACATGACAGGTGAGAAACTAAACTGGAACAAAACCCCACCAGGCAGATGTTAACCCCTGATTTAAAGCAGCTTTAAAGCAGTGAGAGTCTCTTGTCAGCCCACACAGACAACAAGGGCAAGTGGGTAACAGTTTGCACCACTGCCACAGAACTGTTCCGCATGCCCGTTTCTCCCGTGATCCGCCCTGTCAGACTGGGTCGGCGGGCACCGACGCCTGTGTCACTCCGGCTGCTATTTTTGGATCACAAGCCCATCACCAGCCACACATACCGTCTCTCTAACACACGCTCTCGGTTCCTCTCGGGGCTATAGATAGAGGCTGGTGCTGGTTCAGTCCTGCCCTGTGTAAACGGGGCTATAAATAGAAGGAGCACTAATGAAATGCAGATATAAAACTGCGTTATATTTACAATGTAAAAATGACTCTGAGATGAAGTTTTGTATAATCTATACGTGAGCATGTATGTGCAATAGGTGTTTAGTGTTATTATATAGCTTAACGGTGAATGCAGACTATTTATGAAGCTTAGGTATAAACTGTTTAACTTTAGATGTCAGGTTCTCTCTTTAGTTTAACTAAATTCACTAACAACAGGCAATAATAACGTTTTAATGTTATTTATCATATATCAGAAACGCTGTTGTTAAGTATGAGTGGGACGTTTATAAACCTTACAGAATAAAAATAACGTTTAAATAACCTTCTTATAACCAAGCAAAAACATTAACACTTCTGAACGTTCAAAATAACATTTTTGTTACTTCATGAAAACGAAACATCATCTTATAACCTAAAATAGTTCGCTGGGCTCTATTTTGGACAGATCTAATAAAGCCGTGCATTTATAACAGGCGTATTAATAGTGTATTTATAACAGTATGTATTTTATAACACATTCAATGCATTTTACCTTGCATGCAAATGCAAAGGACTGTGACTAAGGTTTGCACCGTGATGCTCAACATGCAATGCATTACTGATTCAGTGCGCAGAGGACGCACTGTTACGGATAAACGTCAGTCTCCATCCACTGCAACCTGTTTGCTGCATCCCTGCTTGACTCATCGCTGCCTCTGGCGTCATCACATTAACACCAGTCATCGCGCTTCGCAGCGACGCGTCAACCTGCGCGCGTCTGTCCACGGCGCTGCGTTTATCAAGGTCACTTCAGAAACTGTCACAAATTCAACCGGTGTCCTTAAATGTTTAAAACGCGTCCGTTTGGCGATACATGGTTCCCATAAACTCTCTTTGCGCAAAAACACTGATGCATGCGCAGAATAAAACAACGCATAACGCACGCGTCACTGTTCGTTATATAATGCGCATACGGTACAAATACTATCACTTCTGTATGCATGCAACTGTCTCTCGTCGTCATATAGGTGACGTTATAACACCAGAGGAATAATGATGTCACGCAGGACGCGTGCGTGTTTCCGTACCTGTGCGTGATGTGCGCTCCGGTGTGCGTGTCTTCCGCGCGGTGGCTGTGTCCGTGAATCACGCTCGCGCTCCGGCCGCGGCTCACCGATCTACGGACGTCACTAGATTCGCCAATCACCGCCCTCCGCCATTCACGCGAGCGTCGCTCCGCCCGCCGACGCAACGCGGCGCGGCGAGCGCGTGGGGACTCGGTGACCAATAGGGGCCTCCTGAAACGAATATGCAAATTAACGGTGGTGCGTCATAGGGGCCGGATGTGAAACGTTCAGCAGGTTGTTTTTCTACAATGACGTCATTATGACTTAAAACAGCCCGGGTACAATTGCGTAACATCTCAAAACCTTTAAATAAAGTTTTTCAATGCATACGTGTGTTAATATTAAACTTAAACACAGTGTGGACGTACAAAAGTGAAAGTAATGCATGATGTAATGCATAAAAATAATCACAGTCTGATGTAATGCGTGCGAAATATAACGTCATGCTCCAACACTCTTGATCTGTTCATTCATAATAATAAAAACACAAATAAAAGACAAATGTTAAATGTCTCGAAAAGTGCTTGTGTTTATCTGAAGAGCTCTAGTCCTGGAACAATATCATTTCCAACCAGTCAGGCTTTAGAGTAAAGTTTAGACTAACACCTGATTCATTTCTTTCCAGTTCTGAGATTTAGAGTTAATAGTTAAGGTTAGTTACAGGTTATGATGTCTAATTTACCCCACAGTTAGTTTACGTACCAAACGCATGGTTGATAAATAAATTATAAAGTTAAAAAAATAAACAACAGTCTCTTTATTGAGACCTAATAACATTTCTCCACACACAGCAAACCTTTTTCCTTCCAAATTGTAAAAATCCAGTGATGTCACATGATGTCACATCTTTAATTGTATGTAAACCATTTTATTTTCTCTACAAATTAAGGATGCTTCCATCCAAACACATAAAATGGCTTGTGTAAATCATGTCATATAATGTGTTAGCCGCAGCGAACACACAGATGCAGTAAAGAGCTCACAGACTACAACACAGATGTGTTTACAGAAACAATCTTTTCACCACTGGAGAAAAGTACGGCTAAAGCACTGTTTACAGACCAAATAATGTGTTTACATATTTCTGCCTCACAAAAGAGAACCACCACTTAGTTATATTGTCTATAAACTTTGCCTTTCTTTGTGCATTTTATGTACAGCGTGTTTAGCTGTGATATATGACTGCACTCACTTACGAATGAACCTTATTTTACTTTATGACATCCTGAATACGACAAAGTCTCTCTGCCTGGGAAAGGAATTTCCACAATGTTTTCTAAAATGCATCACCTCTCCTATGCCATCAGTTACATAAGAGGCTGGTCCAACAAACCTTCAATGTATATACTGTAAAAGACAGCATCTTAAAATATCTATAGTGTTCCTGGTTTCCTTTACAGTGTTTGCCTGTCTCTAAACCACAAAATCACACACACTCTGATGTTTCAAATGTCTGAAGCTCATTCCAGGATATAAAGACTTTCCACAAAGCCCCACAGCTGCCTGTCTGAACATAAGCAATCTGTCTGTGCTTGTATCTCGCTGTACAGGGTCTGTCGGCCGCTGAATTCCCACCGAACGAGGACGGCTCAAGAACCACATATGCATTATTTATAAAGTGACCATGTAAATATATGATGGATTTATCAATAAATAGTGTAGCAAGAATGTTGGGCTTCTTCCAAAGTACATAATGTGTATGAAGTGCATAAATGTATGATTCAGATTTAGATTCAGGGTTCCTGAGTTGTTGGTTGGCAGGCTGAATTTACGAAGCTATTTTTGGCGAGCCTGAGAACTGAGGAAAACGCGCGATGTGCTTAAGCATTAGATGGGGCTGTTGTTGGTAAATGTTGCCATAGGAACACATCTGGAAATGATTAACCTAATGCCTACTTTGAAGATCTCTTTCAAGACTTTTTTAACCCTTGTGCATTGGGCGTTTGTCATTCTCAGTTCACTCACCGGTTTAGACGCCGGATCCAGCGGGTTGAGTTCAAATTTGTGGAGAATCAGGGCCACAAATATGGAGTCCTGACATCGCGTAGCACCTGTTGACAATAAACAAACAAGTGCACAGCTAACAGTTTTAGATTGTGAGAACATTTCTGTAAGCATTAAGTAACAAAAATGTGAAGAAGGTTAGTTTGGAAGTTCTGTGTACATTCAAGGGTCCAATTTTTAAGACGTTGTATTTACATTATTGGTTGGTTATGAAAACATTTCAAAACATTGAACTACTTAAGAAGAAAATTTTTGATATATGGTATATAATACAATTGAAACATTCCACTAACCTTACATCAAGAAGATAACTTAAACAGATCTTTTAGCCAATGTTCTCAGAACGTTCCCTGATTGTTAGGTAGCCCGTTTCAGCACTTTCCTTTTCAAAGGCTCTTTTTCATTTACAAGTCATCCAGACAGAAAATCATCGCTCTGTTCGCATCACGCTGGAGCGGCTCCGTGCGTGTTAGTATTTTAATAGAATATTTCACACAGTCTGTCTGCCCTCTGTTGAGTGCTGCTGAATGCTGGAAAACAGCAGGCTGAAATCACAGGCAGAAATGCGAATGAATGAATGAATGAATGCGCCTGTTTTGCATTCAAACTCGAGATGCATTCACACCCGCAGCTGAACCAATGGCCTTCTCTGGAGACTGGTGAGAGAGAAGACCATCAGACGCATGCACTGCATATAATGTCTGTGAAATATAGGATGTAAAAGGGATATAATCAATAGGGGGTGGTAAAGACGTATGATTAGCTAGTCGTGGCTCTTGAAATAAGCAGAACAAAGCAACATTGAGGGCCGTGACTCATTGTGTCAGTGACACAAATAGCCAATCTCCTATAATGATCAAATTCAAATCTGATCTGGTGAGTAAAATGAAACATGTGGCCGTGTCGTGCTCAGTATAATAATTTATGGCCACATCCAGCTAAGTGTTCATAACTATTGTGTGACCTCTGACTAAAAATCAGCCCTCAGTCCTTTGGCACATGAAACTGAATGCAGGAAGTTTGTGGGCACAGACAGGAAATGAAACCAATTTCTCTTTCAATTACATTCGAAATATTCAAAGAAGATTCAGTCCAACTCTCCAGTATGAAAGTATATGATGAGAAAGCGCTACCTTTCCTAGAACATTGAAAAAACAAGTTTTTTATTTTAAAAGTTTTTGTAAGTCACAATCAATAAACTCCACAATATGAATCAATACAACCATTATGATTTTATTTAAGCAATTGGTAACCTGAACCCACTGTAGCCTAAAGTTTAAATGTATTTCTCTCCGGTATATTTTCCCGGATGATAAACGCAGACTGAAGAGCTGGTTCAGACTCCAGAAAGGTCACGGACAGTCTTTGATCTTCCCGTGCAGCTGGGAATGTGGTCCAGTCTTTATGTGGTTTTATTAACGTCACACTGACCACGGCTGCACGATCCCAGGAGCCCCGTGATGATGTCATCAGCAAGGCCCCAAAGGACTGAAACTTTCAGGGCTAAATTAGCGCCGCCACGTACATGCATCAATCTGGCAGCATAAGGAAAGACACCCATGTTGTGACCTAATGTGACCAACATACATTGATCTTTCTGCACCAGTTTTTAACACTGTGTGCCAGATTTGGTGTAAAAAACTTATGGCAACTGACATTTTGAGCAACATGGCCAATGGCTAAAAGATGGACATGCCGCAGCTTGTGGCATTTGCTGCAGGCCAAAAACAATCGCAGCTCTTATGCAAGCTGCTATTACAGGCCATGCGACCTCACTAAAGAGTCGATTGCACAGGACGCATTCTTGCATTTGAGGAGTCCAGGCTAACGTTCTTATAACCAAGCAATAACGTTTACAAAATGTTTAAAATGCTGGACATTTTAAGCGTTCCTTGAACTATTAAATAAAAACAAACAACTTACTGACTTCCAGCCTAAATTTTTATAATGTGTAAGGAATTAATGTTTTAGGACTGAAATGTGGTTGGGTCAAAAGTCCACCCTCAACAGATGATAGATTACAGATGACAGCTTTTCAGGGAAAGAAATAATTATTAGCGCACAAGATGACACGCAAATAATGTTTTGTACAAACACAGGAGTTTTTCTAAGCTTCCTAGGCACCATTTATTTCCTCCTTTGAATGCCACAAACCCTTCCAAGAGGACATTCTTTTCTAAATCTGCTCTTTCCCATCGTTCCTGTGGGAAAGCGTTTAATCAAAAATAATCCATGTAGGCAAGGGCCGGTCTACGAGTCTCCCTGCACTCTGAGGTTTCATTTAACATTATATATTTACAGTAATCTCTGGACTCTTCGCAAATGTCCTCCTCAAATCCATAATCTCTCCACAGATGAGGCGTTATTATGGACCAACATCAACAACTGCTCTGTGGCTAACATCAACAAATCAGAAGTCATCAAAACTAGAGCAAGTATTTCAGACATTCAGCCTTTCCAAGTCTTCATAGATTCAAAACAATTTGTTTAATTGTCCAGAGCATGAAACCACGGAACATCCATTTAGACAGTAACCAGAGCCGCCCAGTGTGTCAAATATTTAGATTCCATTTAGCAAAAAGTAGAAAGTGACCCATAAACGTCTGGAGTCAAATTAAAGTGCTTTTCTACCCTTTGGGAGTGAGGTTTTGCTAGCAGGGTGGCTTCCAACTAACAGGGAATGTTTTCTGTACGTCAACTAACGTTCTCTCAAAGTTATCAGAAACATTACTGCTGTAGCAGAACTTTTTTTTTACATGATATAACATACATATATAAGATATAACATATCAAAAATTAGGTTGTAAGTGGAATGTTTTAACAATGTTACAGTATTAAAAAAACAAGTGATACTGTTAGTAAAACATCTAACACACATTACTATGTTTAAAACATCATTTTTAATGCTATTGTTACTTGCCAGGGAAACGTTCTTTCAACCTGAAATTGTTAGCTGGTTTGTCTTGGAAAATAAGAAAATAAGTATAAGAAAGTAATGCAATAAGAAAAATAAGAAAGTAATGCAAGCATTTAGATGTAAAGGTTTATTCTATATAAACTGAATATTTCTCTCAGGCCTGCATTAGCAGACAGGAAAGTAATGGAATCTCTACAGGCCGGAAGGGCAATAGTGAAGATAACAGTCAGGCGTTCTTCGAACACACAGACCTGTTATTCCTGTTGTAATGGGCCACAGCTGGAGTTTTCCAACACCGACCAGAACTCCACAGCCTGCCAGACAAAATGGAAGTGGGCTTTTATTGAAGGAAAATACCAATAAAACAGATCTTTGATACCTCATACAGCAAAACAAAAGACACCTAAAAACATTACAGAAACATTTAGTAGTTAAGCACTGTAGCTGTTGGGAAAAATACAGGGTTTTACGAGCATGTGTCTTGTGTCTATTTTATTTTTATTTTGGTTTATAGCGGAATTTGTGTTCAGCTCTTCCTGTGCTGAGGTCATGCAGAACAACCTCAGAAGAACCACCTCAGAAGTTACTCACGGCTCTGAAATCCTCCGGGCTGGAAAATATTTGGGTTTGGTTGGGAGCAGTAAGGAGACACCGGGGTGTCTCCAGGTGGGATGAGTTAACAGACATTATACATGCATACATGTAGATATATTCGTGCATCCATAAACACAGTTTATTTTCCTAACCAAGCCTCTGTGTGAGTAAATAAAACACAGTTCAGTGTTATCTATAGAAGGGCGCCATTATCTGTATGTGTTTTAGTGATTTATATGTCTGAAAGCACTTTTATTGTCCTATTATATAACTTCAAATCTGTCTCAGTATTATTTGACTTAAACACAGAGAGATGTTGTTATATGCACCACAGTCTATATATGTTTCGCATGTATGTATGTAAAGAAACCAAATCGCAACATATAGTGAATAATCGGTGACATCTGACCTGTAACTGGGACCCTGTAATGGGGCCACAATATTTTATATGAGGTATATGAAGAAAATATATACATGCACAAATATTACATGCAGACGTGAGTTTGCTGACCTCTAGTGAAATAACGAGGAATTCAAGCACAATATAACAAGCGTTTAATGTCTGTATTATATAGTTTAATGCATAATACACTCATTGCAGTAAACAGGTGCACAGAAATCACGTCATTAGAAAACAAAGCAGAAAGATTTGTAGGCATTGCTTACCTTCATTTCCCCATCGCTGATGCGTGTTTATATATACACACACACACACATTGCAATGTTTCATAAACGCTATACAGAAAATATTACGTGAACGTTAACAGAAACGATACGACTGCTGACGACACGGCTATGACGCCACGCTGCATCCGGGTCCTCCGCGCCGTGACGTCACGGGCTCCAGGAATGGCGGCGCTGTCTGCGGAGGGAAGCGGCCCGAAACTTTATTGCTAACGCAGATCGGCGATTTCAGGCGCTGCACCGACACCCAGACCCGCCGAAATAAAGCCCGAGCACCCGCGGAACGCGGTCCCGGCGTCGGTCCTCTTCATTCCGGCGTGTGTTGGCGCATTAGTTCGCTTGACTTTGCGAGGGCCACGAGACAAGCGAAACGGCGACTAGCGGTACTTATAAACAACCGATCACGTCAAAACACGCTCGTCGGTGACGGTCCGTTTCACCGGAGGCTCGTCCCAGCGATTTGCGGTTGCTGACCCACCGAAAGCACGACCGACACCGGCCTGATCGGGCGACGAGCAGCTGCGGGTTTGATGTCACGATGGAGAGTTTAACGCTGAGCGACGTCGAGCAGAAATATTACTCTGAACTCTTCCTGTCCTGCGATGTGGACAACGCCAAGAAAGTGGCGTCCAACGGGAAAGTTCTGGACCTGTTCCGGGCGGCCCAGCTCCCCACTGAGGTTCTGCATCAGGTAGCGTATCGTATCGTTTGCGTTGGTAGCTGATCTGTGTTGTTATGGTTTGGTTTGAATGCGTCTCACTGGGTCCAGCCCAGCAGATGATGGGTCACGCCTGTCACTGGGTCCAGCCCAGCAGATGATGGGTCACGACTGTCACTGGGTCCGGCCCAGCAGATGATGGGTCACGCCTGTCACTGGGTCCGGCCCAGCAGATGATGGGTCAGGCCTGTCACTGGGTCCGGCCCAGCAGATGATGGGTCACGCCTGTCACTGGGTCCGGCCCAGCAGATGATGGGTCACGCCTGTCACTGGGTCCGGCCCAGCAGATGATGGGTCACGCCTGTCACTGGGTCCAGCCCAGCAGATGATGGGTCACGCCTGTCACTGGGTCCAGCCCAGCAGATGATGGGTCACGCCTGTCACTGGGTCCGGCCCAGCAGATGATGGGTCACGCATCATGTTTGTTTCCTGTTTTGCAAGCCAGAGGTTTTATGAGCTGTTTTTGCTTCCTCATAAATACATTGTATAGTCATTGTCTGCCTCAGCTAGAAGAATAGTTAGTTAGTTAGTTAATGACTTTAACGTTTGGTAATTCTCACGTGAGCATTGCAAGCTGTGTAAATAACATCTTAGAGTTGATCTTAAGCATGTCTGAAGGGTCTAACTATCGTCCAGATGGATTGTTAGTTAGTTAGAGTGTTAATAACTCGTGTTAGTTAGTACAATGAGACCGTGATTCATAATGTGTTGAGCAATGAGACCTTGAAAGTTACATATATAACAAGCTGCAATGTCCGTATCAGAAGAGCTGTGGGCTGTTTTGGTCACACACACAGTGACAATCAGCTGTTTATCTAGATACAGTAATCTCTAAGTGTACATAAAACAGTGGTTGTGCTGTATAATCAGGATTATGGAGGTGTAGTGTGTGTACATCTGGTTTTCTTCACACCAGCTCACCAGAAAATTGTCTGTTGTTTGTCAGCGGATGTTTTCTGTGTCTGCAGTTTCACTCGGATCAGACATGACTAAGCAACATGTCTGGAGTATTTTGTACAGATCAGGGATTTTAAGTCCTAACCAAGATCAGAAGTTTTAATTGCCTAAGTTGTTTTATGGATGTATTGGCGTTAAACTGGCCATCGGTTAGATAATGACATTTAGGGTTGTGAAATTCCAGGAATGCTTTACAGGAAGGTGAAGGAATTATGGCACAGAGATGAAGATGATTTGCATTGAGGTTGCTAAAATGTTTAAATGTTTATATTTGTATATGATGCACTTTGTAAAGTTTACAAAATTTACAGTAATTTCTATTAATTCACATACAATTCCAACTTTTAATATTTGCAAATTTTGGAATATTTACAAAATTTCCCAGCTTTGCAACCCTAATAATGCTGTCATCACCCATTTAAAAACCTACAGCGTGTTGATCAGACATTAACAGTAAACCTCACATTTTGTGATTATTGATTATTATGCTACGTTTGTCTGGCTGTGGATTTTGTGTCTTATATTGATTTTTCATGGAAAATGTGAATTAAGTTGATGTTTATCTCTGCTCATTGTATGTTTGCAGTCAGGTTCACTAATGGAAACTCTGCTTCTGTTGATCTCAGATCACCGAACTCTGTGGAGCCACACGGCTTGGCCATTTCGGTCGCAGTCAGTTCTACATCGCACTGAAACTCATCGCTCTGGCCCAGTCTGGACTGCCGCTGCGCGTGGAGAGTCTGAACAGCGGTTGGTAGATGCAAACATGCGTGTTTTGACTGTTTTCCTCTCACACAATCTCTGATTTGGCTGATTTCACAAATGGATTCAGTTTGACGGTTGTGACGATTATATAAAAGAATTAGAGGATAATCTTACTGCCTCTTCTCTCAAAAGAAAGAGACGCTTTAGTGCTGCGTTTGTGCCCATGTCTGTACGATGTGCCTTTTAAAAGGTTACAACATAATAAATCAAAATTTCTATAATCTTTTGCGATGAAAGGGTTCATTGAACTGTGAAAATATGCTGCAACGTTGTGAAGTTCTTGCCCTAATGCAACAGAGAATTTCTTTCTCAAAAACAGAAATAATCACAAAATCGCTTTACTAATATTATGGGTGGGCGTTAAAGGAACTGAAACTATTGATTGAATAATGCCTTCAAATTGTTAATAATGATAACTTTCTCTCTGTTGTGGTGTATTTCCATGAACCAGTCAAATTTAGATGAGAAAAATTTAGGATGTTTTCTGAAAATCAAACCCATGACCTTTCTGTTGCAAGCGCCACGTTTGACCACTTGAGCTACAGGATAGAGTGAGATACAACTGATAGAGTACGTGTGTGTCGTGATCTGTTTTATGTATTCAATTCCTGACAGGAAGTCTTGTGCAATGTTGCACATTAATTTTAGGAAGTTAGTCAGTAGGCCTTCCACAGGAATTATACATTGACAGAGATATAAACAAGCAGGAAATAAGACTCGTGGCCTGGAAGACACTGCGAGAACACGATGAAGTCAACAGGAAATTGCAGACAATGCCCTCGAGTTTAGATACGTGTAGAACAAACTCTTTTTTATTGATTCCTGTCATAGATTTTAAAGTTGAATGAAAACTTTTATCTGTACCCGTGTTGTATCGGTGCGTTTAACACCGGCTAACCCGCTGCTAACTGCAGTTAAAAATGAATCTTGACTCTGTATGCAGAAGTCTTATGTGGGGCTCTTTTTACAGTCCGTGATCTACCCCTCCCTCGATTTGTGATGGGCAAGAACGAGCTGGAGTCGAGACACGCTGTCATGTTCACTGACGCAGAGAACCAGGGGCCTTATTCTGGCGTCATCCCCAGACCCCCAGTACGCGCACCGACCAAAAAAGTATCAGCGCATGAGATGATTCAGCCCTGTGTGTCTGCTGTTGAGCCACAGGTATTCCATCAACACGCGTCACTTCCTGTATTTACAATGATCTGAGTCTTGCTGTGTTTGGCTTTGAATGAATGATTGTTTTAATGAAATCAACAATTGTTGAACTTGGAAAAACAGTTTAGCTGATTTTAATTAGCATATTTTTATGCTAGCTGTTTTGGTCTCATCACTTTTTTGATGGGGTGGTGTGGCATAGTAGTAAAAGATCTGAGCTGCTAACTAAAGGGTTCTATGTTTGAGCCCAAGACTAAAGCGTAACTTTAAGGTGATTTTTACTGCAGTAATCGCTGTTTACTCACTGAGTATCTGTGTTGTTTAGAGACTATTTATTTAGCTGGATGTCCAAAGAGTTAGTAAGTAATTCGTTTTATCTCTGGTTCCAGCCAGACACAACGTCCCCCATAGTGTCACCACATCAGTCCCCCCCGACTTCTCCTCACGCCTGGAGGAAACACAAACGCCAGGCCAGCGGTGGAAACATGGAGAGACAGACCTCAGTGCCGGGGGCTGTATGGCCACCTTTTAAAGAAGCACAGCCGGGTATTTCATTTGTGACATACACACAGCCTGTGTTTACAGCCATTTAAGTCCGTTTATCCAATCAGAGTCTTTAATTCTTTGCTCCATCTTTCTCTCTGTCTGGTTAAGCAAACGTAACCGGTGATGGCATGTGGGTCGCCCACTCGCCCCCTCCTGCCCAGGAGAGTTGGGTCAGCTTCACAGACACGCCTCCCTCCAGCACCCTTCCAGTGCATCCCTCAGCTCAGGTAGAACCGCACCGGCCTGCGGTACCAGAACTTGTGTGGAACGACATGTTTGCTTTTGTGTTCACAGCAGCACAAAAGCAGCCCTTATTCAATATTTACCAAAGCCTCAGTGGATCTATGTTATCTGACTGTCCAGCTGTACAATGAAGTTGTAATTTTTATTGTTTTTTTACTGTAATGTAAAGTAAATTTGTATTTACAGTTGCATAACATTTTTAGAAACCAGCATCCTATATTTTACTTATTTGTTTAATGAAGGATAAAGTTCTAAAGCTTTATTGTTGTTTATTATTAAACATACTAGTTTACCAATTTTTGATCTTATTGTCTTTTTTCCAGCCGGAGAACTCGACAACTCGAACTGTGACCGCAAATGAAATCCAAAGACAGACCAGCGGTTATGACGACCCCTGGAAAATCACGGACGAGCAAAGACAGTATTACATAAACCAGTTTAAAACCATTCAGGCTGACCTGACTGGTTTGATTCCTGGTCAGTGAGCTTGTTTTTACAGTAACTGTGTGTCTACTGTAAACGTCTGTCGCCCTAAAACTGTATCTGTATTTTCTGTTCAGGCTCTGCTGCGAAGGAATTCTTTACAAAGTCAAAACTGCCCATACTAGAACTGTCTCACATTTGGTAAGTAGTTTTGCGTTACGTTGTGTCTTTGTTGAGTTTCGTATGACCTTGATGTGACATGTTTAAAAACAGATTTAGCCATAAGACATTAGCCTGAAAGTTGATAAACGTTGCCAATTTTGAAAGAAAAACGTTGTGGTCATCAGCCCCCCAGTTCTGTTTATCTTAAAATATTCATCTCTCCGATATGAACTGTTGTGCTTTGCAGGGAGCTCTCAGATTTTGATAAAGATGGTGCCCTGACCCTGGACGAGTTCTGCGCGGCGTTTCATCTCGTGGTCGCCAGAAAAAACGGTTACGACCTTCCTGAAAAGCTCCCAGAGAGTCTGATGCCAAAACTTATTGACTTGGATGACTCAGCAGGTGAGCAGAAACGGCACCGGCCGTGGCTTCAAATTGGACAACATGCAGCTGAGTTATTTCAGGACGTTATGCAGGTCTGAGAACAGGGTGCTTTGTAAACTCACTTATGCTGGCTTTATGCAAATGATCATTGGTAAATGGAGAAATGAATTCTGTGGACCTGTATATGATGCCCATTAACTGGACTCAAGGACTTGAGAGGAAGTGAGGCTGTATCTTAGCAACACTTACTCCTTTTGAAATTAAACTTTGGCACTTTGAGGTTCCTGTAAAGTTTAATTAAAGCGCCACCTTCTGGTCAACAGTCACAGATTTTTTTAACCCGTGTTTTAAAATGTTGTGATTTAGGCGTTCCAGAACCTTCTGCTGCTGAGGTGGGCTTCTCTGGGTCCCCTGTGGAGGTCACGCCTAACAAATCTCCCTCCATGCCCTCCCTGAACCAGAACTGGCCCGAACTTAACCAGAGCAACGAGGTTTGCAGAATTTCAGTTTCTACGGCAGTTCTTTCTGCTTTTGGTTTTGTGGGGAAATTAAACTAATACATTTGTGAGTCGGATGCTGGGAGAACGTTCATCCCACAGGAAATATTGACACAATATTGACAAGGACATAGTCACTTTTATAACATTTACAGTTAAAGGTAACATTTAAATGACATTCTCAAAACATTTAATATCCTTTTGTAAGTTAAACAGAATGTTTAGTGGGAAATTATTGTAAGATATGATTGGTTTATGGGGTTTCTATGGTAATATCAGAATCCTCTTTGTTCTCCTGTCAGCGCTAGTCAGTGGATGGCTAGCGCGCACGGTTGTTGTATTGTGGCCTCTGTTTGCTCTTGTGAGGAGTAAATCGGCTTCATTTGTTGATGTGTCTTTGCTCTGTCTCTCCAGCAGTGGGAGACTTTTAGCGAACGCTCCTCCAGCTCACAAACTCTGACCCAATTCGATTCTAACATTGCACCAGCTGACCCTGTAAGTCAATCACTCAGAGCTCTTTCATCATTAATGATGTTCATTAACCCTGTGCTGCTGAAATTCTCTCTGAGCGCATGCGTCATCCGGCGATTCCGCGTTTCTGATGCTTGCTGAGCTTAAAGATAATTCTCCTTCTTTCTTTCATATCGTGTACGGCAGGTGATGACTGCTGGCTGTTTGATATTGTGTTTTCGTGTGATTTTGCGTGTTTGTGTTTTAGCATGTCTGTCATTTCTTACTGTAAGATTCACACAGTTCATCCAAAATGGAAAATTCTGGAGTCATGCACTCAAAACGCGAACTTTGTGTGGGAAACTGATATTAAATCAAAGCTTAAATATAAGCGTGTATTCCCATATTTGTGTATATTCAAAAATGCCTCGTCAAACGTGTCTTGCTAGCTTGATATCAGTGATGCCTTATTTACTTGGTCATTTTGGTAAACATGTTTTGTGAATATCCAC
This sequence comes from Yasuhikotakia modesta, assembly GCA_036877545.1. Lineage (NCBI taxonomy): Eukaryota > Metazoa > Chordata > Actinopteri > Cypriniformes > Botiidae > Yasuhikotakia > Yasuhikotakia modesta. The sequence goes on from JBAJNP010002408.1 coordinate 24,081, forward strand.
TTATTTTTGTACAATTTCTATTTTGGTTTACAAATGGTTTGACAATTACACATGTTTGGTGTGACATACGGTTGAATACATGATGAGATTTTTGGGTGAACTGTGTAAGCATTGTTCATATGTTTGTAAAATGATTTCAGTGAGACGTTGTCCTTGCGTTCTCTGATGAATGAGGTAAACGGAGCAGCGGCTGATGTGTTTGTGTGTTTGTAGGATACGGCTATAGTTCATCCTGTGCCCATTCGGATGACACCCAGCAAGATTCACATGCAGGAGATGGAGCTGAAACAAACTACAAGTGGTGAGTTGCAACCTTTACGTTTATATTGAAGTTGCATTAGTTCAAAGGTTATCATCGTTTCCATGGTAGCAGTGTTAGGTTCGAGCTTTGAGATGATTTGGTGATCATACTTCATTCAGGTTTGTTCCGTAAACTCCAATGTAACGCATCTCAAAAAGCAACTACTTAGCACCCTAGCAACACCCTCCGGCCCACTCAGAGCCCTCTAGCAACTGCATAGCAGCTTGATTATTAACCAGTTTTGTGTATTCGCTGTTGCCTTCACAGATCACGCGCATCCGACTAGTCCTTTGATGGCTAAACCACCAGAACTCCCAGATGAGACTAAACTAGCAGCAACTATGAAGTTTTCTGGTGCTGCTGTTGGTAAGTTTCTTCTTCTGTTATGCTGTTCTTGGCTCATCGTGAGTTTACAGCATCACAGAGGCGGACAGGAAGTGACGTGCGCTCACAAACACGACTCTTTCCTCCTACAGGAGACGGTTATAGCAGCTCTGATTCTTTCGCTTCTGATCAGGAGCCCATATCCAGTGCTGTGAACAGACAAAGGTCAATTTACAGATTCTTCATCGTTCATCTTCTTCATTTTTTTTTTGCCACCTTCATAACGAATGTTTTTGTGACCGTTGCAGGTCTCAATCAGGAACGTCTCCTGAGGGGCTAAAGGTTGTGGCTCCGCCCCCTCCTCCGCCCCGCCCCAACGCCTCACACTCTCGCTCTTCCTCTCTGGACATGAACAGAACTTTTGCAGCCGTCCCTGCAGGTACAAGAATGGCACCACAGCGAGTTCACAGACGTCTCGCAGGTGCATTGTGGGAAATATCAAAGTTCTTTTGTGACTTTCTCCAGCAGGTTCTCAGCAGGCCGGTATAGTGGCCTTTCCTCCAGCGGTTCCTCCCAGACCGTTGCCCACTCAGGTACGTTGTCAACTTCTGGTTTGCTTACTAAAACCACACACTGGAGATTAGAGCTGCTTATAATTTTTCAGACTTTGGAAAAACTGATTCTCCTTCCCTGTAGAAGAGTTAAGCAGTATTGAGTGTTTAAATCTGCAGACATCAGTGCCGCATGGAGACTCTCTTCCAGCACATAGCAGCACATCACCCCAGCAGATCCCAGAACAGCCCAACTTCGCTGACTTCAGCCAGTTCCAGGCGTTTGCTGTGGAGCAGCCGGCAGATGATGGAGAAAAATCTGACAGTGGACAGGCGGAACGAGGCACAGAAGCTGCCGGAACGATGAGAGCAGCGAAGAACGAGGTTCAGGCAGAAGAACGAAACACAGCGGGCGGCAACTCTGTGAGTCTTGTGTCTTCTTTCTCCTTTAGCTCAGCACTGGCAGCTCTAACTTCTTCGTTTTCCACAGGCCAAAGTGTCCACGCCGCTAGCCCCACCCCCTAAACCCGTCCGTCGAAGGCTGAAGTCAGAAGACGAACTCAGACAAGATATAGATGACCTTCCACCAAAGTCCAACGTCATAGCCACTGTTCTAGCAACACAGACCTCAATTCCACGGTGCGCTACGTTTCCTGTTTATGCTAAGTAATTTCTGTTTTGATCTTGCTGTTAAATACAATGTTTTTCCTATGACAAACAGGTCTGTCGGTAAAGATAAAAAAGCCATCCAGGCCTCCATTAGAAGAAACAAAGAAACCAACACGGTTTTAGCCAGACTCAACAGTGAATTACAACAGCAGCTAAAGGTACAGTGAGTCTTTTGTGATCCCTGTTTCTAATGTACAAACTGTTACAGGTGTTACTGTTACACTGTTACCATACAAACTCTTCTCGCTTTTATCTTCTCAGGACCTTCTAGAAGAAAGAATATCTCTTGAAGTTCAACTGGAGCAGCTTAGACCTTTCTCGCATTTGTAACCGGAGCATTTGTGAGCGCGTGCAAATTGAATGTGTGTTTGTTTAGAGAGCGATTCCTCCCCGTTTTTAATGGTCTGTTGGATCCTCTGGCAGGAAGTCCATTTCAACCCCGTCTCCACTCCTCTGACTGCGTGAGAAACGTGACTGATCTGTCTCACGTAGCCGCTAGCTAAGAACGGTGGCGCTCAGAGGGACGGGAGCCCGGGACGTTTTCCGTTACGGCACTTTGATGAACAGAAAGTTTGAGTGATTGTATTTGTGATATCCCGTAACAGTTAGACAGACTGTGAGAGGTAATGTGTTAATATAGTAAACCTGAAGGTTTTCTGCTCTCTGATGAAAGTATCCGGTAAAAAACGAGGCAGCTTGTCACGTTCTTCCATGTTAGCAGCACACGCGTGTGCTCAGACAATCACGCTAGGCCGTGCGCTGGGCGAGAAGATGGGAGAATTGTTTTTGGGAGATCATACACTGTTTAAAAGTAACTTACGATTCTGACAGGCACTTGTTAAAGGGACAGTAAACTCAGAAGTTATAATGTTGGTATTATTTACTCACCCACATGTACTCATTCTTTTCTGTGTAATAAAAGTCGATGGAGGACGAAGGCTATTTAAAAACATGAACATAAAGATGAAAAGAAACTTGAATGAATTGCGTTTCATATTCTGTGTTTTCTAAAGTCATAAAATAGCTTTGAAACGCAGCAAAAAACAATGTCTGATTTTGGTTTTTATGAACTCAAAGCAGCTCAGACATTAAACTTACAGGAGAAGCAGAGCTTGTTGACATTTCTAGTAAATAACGTTTGGTTTGTTTCTCCTACAGAGCTTTCGTATGACTTAAGAAGACGTGTAATACAGCTTTTATGATTCTCTAGTAGTTTAATTTGAGCTTAACAGTGCCAAGTCTCCTTCACTTTCATTATATTATAGAAAAGAGTGACTATATATGAAAATAAGTCATAAGGTTGAGTTAATAATAACAGGTTTTATTTTCAGCTTACTGTTCCTTTAATAATAAACTTCCTTGCTGATCTCACATCTGTGTTTGTGAGCGAGAGTGTGTAGAATAAATTACTGCTTTATTTTCTCTTAACACTCTCTGTGGTATAAGGCACTCGTTCGCCCGTGTACAGTCTACCCCAGATGTTTTTGGTTTCCTCTCGCTGTCTCAAACGTGTGACATCACCCTGTGACATCATCAGTACCAAACGTAAGCCCTGAAACGATGACTGCACTTTCTCCCCTTCTTTTGTTTTGGTTATTTCTCGTCACCATTTTTGCATGTTCACGATCTTATTTTGTATAAAAACAGCTTTTAACAAGGAACCACTTTGATTTGTATCCGTAACATCTGAATTAGTTTGACATTTGTGTCGTTCCGTAGTGACGCTTACGCCGTGTGTCTCATTTGTTGGTTTTTGACTGATGTCTGTGTGTTTTACTTCTTGTTTATGCCTTACTTCCTGGTGTGCAGTTTTCCCCTTAGTTACCGTAAAAATCACGGTGAACTTTTCTCCCTGCTGTTGAGGCAGATTTACTGTGTCAGGGGTATGTTGTATATTGTACGATACACACCTTTTGATCTCATATGTAAATTTGCATTAATTGCTGACTAACAGCAAATATTCTATTTAATTGCTTATATAATGGCTGTGAGATCGTAAACATTTAACTGCATGGATGTGTCTCTGCAGAGTGAAACTAGCAGATGTGTGATTTTTACACAAAATAAAAGCGGCACAATATTTTAATAATTTCCCTTTTCTGCTGTTTTGAGTTTTAAATGTGAAGCTTTGATTATCATCAGACCTGGAGAGCGAAACATTGGGTCACATTTTACTGTTTAATGTTCTTAATAGCATTATTAGCTTGGAGTCCATGTTGAAAACAAACAGTTTTATGTTTAATCTTTTTAATTTTAGTCATTGGAAACATTTTTTTTTATATTTTGCTTTTGTGCAAATTTAAAAGCAGTTGAATTATATAAGTTATTAATTGTTATATAAGTTAATGTCAAATGTGCTGATGGTTCTGAGTTCTCTGAGGAACAGTGAGTGTGACGGTTCAAGAACGTGACCTTTAACTGCACAGAGAAATGAGGGAACATTAGAGTGAGTTTTCATGGTTTTATTAGTTTTTGACATTGTACAGTTGATTGAAAATTCATAAGCACATATTCTATACAGTGTCTTTATGGTCCTCTGATACATAAACGTGTTAGAAGCAGGTGTTCCTACACAACAGAAATGCAGCTACAGGTACAACATCTCAGGGTTTGGCAGTAACTATTTTATAAGGATTCAGATGCTTTCAACTTCCTTCACTGGCAGGTCCATCTTCTGAGAGATTTAGGGTCATCTGAAAGGTTTAGTTTGTGACTCTGGAAAACAATGCAAAGGCTGTTCATTGTAAAGGGTTTGATTGTTGCTGATAATCCTTGTAAGATTTGGCTGAGAATGTTTCAATCTTAAAAACCTAAGATTATTCGTTTGTTGAAACTCACACAGTGTTCTGTTTGTAACGATCCAAAGCGTCCTGTGCCACCACCTCTGAGAATTTCGGCTCGCTCCAGGGAATGTCTCCTGGAACCGTGAAGGTCATATCTGGACCATCAAACAGTTTCACGGACACGTTTGTTTCAGCTGGGTTCCCAGCGTCATCCGAGTCCTTTGATGTCACCTGCACATAAAATGACATGGAGAGATCTGCTTTTTATTAATTTACTGTCACACATGTTAATATTTGCCTGTGCTTGATTTACTGCTTGTATTTTGAAGAACCCGTCCTTGTTTTTGGTGTGGTTAGCGAGAGAAGACACCCAACCGAACTGCTTGTTGAACACGTCCAGCACACTAGATGTGTTCAGCATCTGCTTCTGAAATCGCTTCAGGAGGTTGTCGTAGTCCTGGGTGAATCGCTCAGCCCTGGCGAGAGCTTTCTCCAGATCTTCTCTCAGAGGTCCTTCCAGCGGCCGCTTTCCAGAACAATCTGAGGAAGAGCATTGTAGAGGTTGGTTAAGTTTATGGTAGCAGAAGTCCAGGGAACCGGATATTGAATATTAAACTTACCAATGTGTTGGATGGCCCTACATTTGTCACACTCGTCTTTTAATTTAATGCAACCCGCAGAGTTACGGCGAATCTCTCGACAGGTCATCTTATCATTTCCAAACGGTTTCGTTATGATGACGTCCTCATTTGTCCCATCTGTGATTGGAGAGCAAGTTTGTTATATAATGTTACTGATGTATAAATGTATTACATTATGTTGCCATTGTAAACAGTGACTGTGTAATGAATGTGGTTTGACAAACCCTGAAATTTACCATCAGGGAAATCAATGTTGCTCCCCATGTAGGGCCCAAACGAGTCGAACATGTTCCTTGCCCTGTCCATCATGGGGCGGAAAATGTTATGAAAGCCATGGAAGCTGGGGTAATGAAGAGGCGGCCCCAAAACACGGGCGACCCTGCTGCCCGTGGAATCCTGCCTCGCGTAGAGGCTGGGCATACGGAACGGACTGGAGAAGAAACCGGGCTGATGGAAAGCACGCATGTGGTTAAACACCCTCATACTGTTCATGAAGATGTTGTCCACTCCACCAGCCACCTCCGTGTAGCGTTCCTCCAGGTCCTGGAAGTGTCTGTTCTGCTGCTGGTCCTGGTCCATGAGGCTCTCAACGTTCTGTCCATTGACCCAGATGGACATGGGAGAACTTCTGTTAAGAACTTCCTCCAGCTGAAGAGATGGAGAACATTGTAATGGGATAAGGATCACCGTGTTTGATTTTCCCAGGTATGTATGAACTCTCACCTGTCGCCCCACCAGGCCGGCTCCACTGCTGCAGGTGCGAGAGTAATACTTAATGCAGATGTTTCTCAAACAGGGCTTGCACTCTTCCCATAGAGCCTGCATGGTTTCGTTACACAAACTCTGTTCTTCATTTAGTTTCTCCTCCATTTCCTGAGCCGTCTTTAGGGCGTACTGATAAATAAATTAATAATAGATCAATTTAATGTTTAGGATTTAAAAAAATGCTTCAGATATCATTTCCATCACAGAACAACATGTCTCACCTCTTTCTGCTGTTTGGTTTTCTCCAGCTCAGACAGGAACCTCCTGTGATCCTCCTCTGATCTCTCCATCACATCCTTCATCTCCTTCACTCCTGCGATGGCGTTTTCAATCTGTTTATCCAGGTACTTCTCACCGAGCAAAGACATCTCTGAAACAAGCAGATGTGGTTTATATGAGGCCTCTCACAACACAGATGAACAGTGAGACAACAACAGACTTACGCTGAAGCTCTTCATTATTTGGGGGCAGAAGACACTCAACAGTGAGGCAGAGTAGAGAAAGTCCTACCAAACACCATGAGATCTTCATCTTTGGTGTCCAGTTTTCAGATGCTCTTCAAAACCTGTAACAGAAGTTAGGAAGTGGTCGGATGTAATTTCAGACATAAGTCATTATACTAGTTAATGTTTACTAGTTTAACCTGGTCTGTGCTGCTTTCTTGGCTTGTATTGTAATGTTTTTGTAATGCTGCTGATGTCCAGTAGGGGGACATATTGCTTATAACAAACTCCAAACATAAGGTTGACTGGTGGCTAAAGCTTGTGGTTGCTTTGGCAACACTTAATCTCTGTTCAATGCGTTTCCAAGCAGATGAACGTCTTTCAGTCGTTTCTTTAATAAAGCTTTTAATCACACTGAATAATTCCAGACAAAGAGGTGTCATTTATCTTCACCAGCGTCTGCAGAGTCCAGGCAAACATCATAAAATCTTCAGCTCCAGGGACTGGCTCTGGTTAAACAGAGTCTTTATCTCTGGGTTTGTGTACATAGAAGTCTCAGCTCTGCCAAAACCAGGCTGGTAGCCTGGTTACATAAGAAACGCTTTCACCATGCAAACATGACAGATTTATTAAACAGTTGATGCAGTTTTATTTTATGCAAATGCACTCGGTTAAATAACACATCATAACTGTCTATTTTATCTTTTGTTGACCTTGAATTAATTCTGTCTTTGCTTCTTATCTCTGAGAGCTTTTGTAATTATGTTTTTCTGTTCAGTTCTGCTTTTTTCTGTCAGAAATGAGGTTATAAGTATGTGGCAGGTGGTGTTTATAAGAAGTAAAGTGTATATGTCACACAGATGGCTCATTCCGAGTGGAGGGGATTTGTTTTGTTTAATGATATCTTGCTAGGGCACAGTGTGCATCCTCAGCGCAGCTGATCCCCTCGGCTGCGACACAAATTCCTCTCCGTGAAAAAATCAATACAAAACCTTCCAGCAGACCCACATTTAAGCTCATAGTCACAGCAAAGTTATTATGGTTTAGTTACTGAACTGAATCTAATACAGCAATATTAAACAACAAATGACAAAAGCCCATAAGATTTAAAATTAGCAAAAGAAACTGAATTCATAAACTGTATAGAGGAGGTTTAATGTGACATTTTTGTGTTGAGTAAAAAATGATTTGATTACATTTTATACTGTTTGTATTTTGCAAGCAGTGAGTTTTTGGTTCATAAATGACATCCAATCAACATTCCTAGTAAACAATGCAATATTGTATTATAATGCAATGCTATATACATCTATAGGTATATTCTATACAATCTATAGGCATAATCTATAGTATTACATTATACACCATAATATTTCAAAGATTGTAAGGGTCTACGTAAACATTAAAAGCATTTATATAATAATATTAAAGCTATATAAGGGATGCTTTATATAATGTGTATTTTATATAAACAAATGAATTTAAAGACAGAAAACATTCTGTTATTTTGTTTGGACTTACCCTGCTTTGATTCTGTCTTGCAGATGGACCGGGTCTCGTCTGATTGGTTTATATACTGGCAGGATGTTGGTGGTTACGTGATTCACAGCATAAGAACGCCAACAGCTCTGGACTTTTCCAGAAACGGTTTGATTCTCAAAAGCAAACACATCCTCTCACCAGAAGTGGGCAATATTGCTCTGTCTCATCTCTCTCTGCCTGCGCAGACAGAACCAGAACACAGGCTTACGAGAACCTTGTTTCTGCTGTTTATCAGCCATGACTGTTAAAGGATAATTTATTATTGTGGAAGGTTTCCAGCATGTATTAACAGTGGATCATGTGATCCAAACGGATCCAAAAGATGTAAAACTAGCTTGCGGACCAACAATAATGTTGAAATTAAATGTCCCACTTTTGCCGGTTATGCAAGACTGTTATAAGCATCAGAGATTAGACCTGTTACAGGCTAAACTTTTCAGAGTTTTCTTGACGTTCTGTGTAAAGTTATTGCTGTAATGTTAGTGGAAATAGGAAACAGACAGATGTTTTGGCAATATAATGAGGCACCAAGGCCTATAATTTATATGGAGGAAAATTATGTATTACGCTGTATTATGTATTACACATTCTGACTGTCCTCAAGTGAGTCTGACAGCCGTAGATCAGTCCCACATCAGTCCTGCAGATGGAGAACCCAGTCAGAACATCAGAGTTGTTTTGGTTTTTGTGAGATGTTCCAAAGTCAGAGGATTGAAATGTCATGAAAGCACAGCTGCCGTTTTTCATAACTTGTTGATATTTGATCGGTGATTCAAAGCCAATGAGAGACCCACAGTTTCCCACAGACAAACAGCTGCAGCCTAAAGCCACACCCTCTTTGTGATGTCACTTGACTGTAAAATGTTATGTCATGTTGTTTATAAACTCATACCCAGTTCATGTTCTCCTAAAACAACCTGTTTGTTCTCATAATAAGATGTTGTGCTATTTAACACTGTATGTGTTTGTTTTTATTTCTGTGACATATTTACAAGTAGAACCACATAATCCAGCAGAAATCGCATGAATCTCCAGCTGGTTTCTCATGTGGGTTTATAAAAGAGGCTGTTTGGCAGCGTTTGTTGTTCTGGCAGCCGGATCAAAGCTGCTGGTGTAAAGAAATTAGGCTCTTGCTGAAACTTATTAACAGCACAACTTCTCTCATATTCACTTCCAGATGATTAAGCGACAGGAATCCACAGGTTGTTGCTGTTTTTTAGTGGAATTGTTGCAATATTTGCTGCATGCTTGCATGACGATTTGAACTGCGCAACATGATGAGAAGCAGTTACATGTTAGAAATTTTAGGTTGTAATAAAGTAAAAATGTTGTATCTGCGTTATTAGAATGTTCTCAGAATGTTAAAACTATATTTTAGCTTTTACATTCATCCAGTTGAACATTCATCCAGTGAAGATTATACGTCTGTCAGGCGACACATTCAGTCACGTTCTCTGTGCTTTGTTCTCTGATCCCAGAACAGCAGTACCAGACATGAGAAGACCTGAGATGGAGAAGAGATCACCATGAGAACAAACAGAAACATTAACTCCTTTTTTACTGGAATCTGAAGCCCCCTGATTGCAAAAATCCATGTGGGATACAGGATTCCCAGGAACATCCGTCCCAATGTGACCCTTCTTACTTAATAATACGGTAACTGTATAATTCCATAAACGTTTGCCTAATATTTTCATGAAGTATCAAAAAAGGTTAAAAATGTTACTTTGTTCTAAGAAAGTATCCATAACATTTAAACTAATATTACTACTGACACAGTTAGTTTGAGAGAATGTTAGCCAACGTTCTGAGAACATTCCCTGTTAGCTGGCGTGATGTCATTGTATTTGTGGTCAGGATTAGGATAATTTTAGCCGCGACTAACAGATATCAGGCAGTGATCCTGGATGTAGATGGTTTTAATTAATCAGCAATGCTTTGATACTAAACGCACCATGAACCCACATTTGATCAAAGACAAGTGTGTGTGTGTGTGTGTGTGTGTGTGTGTGTGTTTGTGTTTGTGTTTGTGTGTGTGTGTGTGTGTGTGTGTGTGTGTGTGTGTGTGTGTGTGTGTGTGTGTGTGTGTGTGTGCGTTTAAGCCTATAAAATATCTAATAATTACAACCCAAAGAGCAATTTTTAAATTAAAGCAACATGCTAAAAGTCAAGAAGTGTCAGACTGTGTTGTGCAAAATCTATTTATCTTCTGGAAAAAAGTTGGAGAATGTTGTATCCCTTTTGTCCCATATGGCAAACATAAAGGACTGAAGACATTTAAAAGTCCAACAGCACAGACCACTGAAGATTAAGGTGCGTGTTTTCTCCAGTACCAGACATTTGTTAACAATTAGGCCGATGCTGATGACCGACTCTCTGAAACTCCCTCTGAACATCCCACCTCCTCATCTGGCTCCTCCCATTCCCACACAGAAACAATCACTCCCTCTTGTTTCCCAAAGCTGCACATGGTAACTGTCCAAGGTGTGAGTCTCCTCTGTTTCCAGAGAAGCGGAGACAGCATGTTTTAGACGTTCCTCCTCAGACACCAGCTGTTGTTCTCCTGAGATCTTCATAAATCTGAACGCGTCTCGGTGACTGAGCTGACTGGAGCTCTGGTTTCTGATTGGTTCCTGAGAAACATCCCAGGTTTGTGTTTTCAAACAGGTGTCAAAAGATATTCTGCAAACACGCTCAAGTTTTCCACCGGAACGTCTACGGCTTCCTGGAGCAGCATTCCAGAGTCAACATGAAAGGTAAGAAAGCTTCTACTTTATAAAACATGTCATGTTTTGCAACATGGGAAGCTTGTATATTCAACTGCAGACCTGCAAGTCTAGGTGCATAAAAACATGAAGACATTACAGACCGCAAGGTTCAGCGGGAGCAGGACACTGTTGGTGTTGGATGCAGGATTGTTCTTCTGATGCTTTGACAATGAAACATCACGCCTCCACCGCATGCTCTCAGCTTGACACCCTTTGCTGTTAAATTTTGGGTTAGGCTTGTGCAAAACCATATTTGTGGACAGTATTTTAAATGTTGGTTCTTTCTTAATATACAGTAAGACTAGTTGAGTTCTTTCGAGTTCTTTCAAGTTCTTTTTCTATCGCTGGGTAAGAATCTCTATTTATAAGAATCTGGACAAAGATGTTCATTTTATTTGTCTTTATAACCCAGAGAGTCCTGACCAACCAGGTTAATGCGTTCCTGATGTGGCAGAAGATATATGAGGTGTTACTAATTTTTGTTGCGGCGACAGGTGTGGATTCAGAACATGTGTATGTTTACTCCAGCTCTTTTCACATTATCTTGAATTGTTGGCTGTTTATTCTAAGTTATTTTGATTTCATACTGTATCAGGTTTAACATGTAACACATTTGTTTAGAACTGTAATTGAATACAGAAAGCAAATTTGTTTTTAGTTTTTTATGGCCTAATAGAGACGTCTTTGAACAATCTGGCAACAAAAAACAAGCAGCAACGCTAGAAAACATCCTTTAACAGAATGAAAACATCCCATGTGTGACTGTAAACATCTGAGCGAGGAGAAGATCTGAGGTTCAGCCACAGTTTTCAGCTCCTTTCCAAACTACAAGAATGCTTTGAATTAATTTTCATTGGACTGTGGATTTGCATTCTGCACCAATGCATTCTCTGCATATTTAGCCTGAGTGAAATCTGCATGTATGTTTTAAAAAGCGTGTAATGCAGTGGAGACACTTGTCTTTATTAGTTATGGCTGGAATCTCTGTGGTTTGGAAAGATCTGCCCAACATCTCTGCTTCCCAGCGCCGGGTTCATGCATTTTTGTGAAGAGTGTTTTTGCCCGATACATTCATCTGGTCACATAGTATAAGAATGAGTGTTTCCTGTGTGTTGGTGCTTTGTGGCTCGGATCCTTGAATGTTCTGAAGTCATGAAACCTTCTGAATATCATTTCTTTTGGTCTAAAATCTGAGCAGTAAATGTCTCCTTACCCTGATTTGCAAGAGAAGGTCTATAATAATGATTTATAATTTGAGCTGTCAGGTTCAATTTTCCTAGAATGGCAGTTTTGGCTTAATTTGACTCAAAATATCATTGGATGTTGGCTTAGTGTGCCATAACCTGCAATAAAGTTTCAGCTGTAATGTCTAATGTTTGGGCAGGGCACACATCTACCTTAAATGACCCGTCAGATAAATGAAACAATCTGTTCTTTGATTTGATGCGTTTTCTTCTGTCTGTCTGGATTTAGTGGTTTTGGAGGTGAATTCCTGGTTTCTGTGTCAGGGATGTTTTAAAGGTCTCCTCCTCTTCCTCTGTACTGTTGGCGGGTCTCATGGAACCGCAACAAGCTTAGCTGGTCTGTTTGCAAAGCTGCTCTCCAAAGTCATAACCAGGGTTTGAAAAACACGTAAAACCAACAGAAGTCCAGGCAGGTGCAAACGGTGACACACCCTGAACGACTTTCTGTTATTTTACCACAATTCCTTTAAAACGTTTGCGGAAAAATAATGGCAGCTGAAAGGAGCAGAGATTTCGCAGCACTGGTACTGGCATAACTCCAGTAACAGTTCTGTGCTCTGTACCAACTCTGTGAACTCCATCTGCTGCAGGTGAAACTGTTGAGTCACTATTTCTAGCTAGTTAAGGTTGTTCCTCAACTTCTTATTTCTTCTCCAAAGAGTTGTACTTCTCCATCTCTCATTCCCTTGTGTTGTTGCCTGTCTATCCCAGTTTTTCCAGGCAGACCCGGGCTGGTCTCCAGTGATGATCCACAACAGTAGATTGCAGCCCTCCAAACAGACGTCTCCACAGTTTCAGACTCTTCTTGTGTGTTCTGTTCCATCTCCTGTAGATTTATAAGCCTAATGGAAACACGGCTGATCTTGGACACCACAGATACATCTTGATCTTCAGGCTGAAGCATCTGAGATGGAACCAGTGATGGGACTTCTGTTCTGTGCTGCTTCCTGACTCATCTTTATTCTTTTATGATAGTTTTCTTCGTCTTGTGGTGGAATACAATCCATTTTCTGCTTTTTAAGCTGTCCTTAAAAAATAAGTGCTGTAAACGCACTGAAGGTTTATATTCCAGGTTAAAGTGTATATTATCTTCTTGTTAAACTAGTTCAATGCTAAAATGGTTATTTAGCCGTGTTGTTTCTCACCTGTACCTGGTCAAATTTCTATTGGTGTAGCAGTCAGCCAATCACCTGGTCCACTGCGTTCTGGCATATATCTGACAATATTTTTTTAATTCTTCATATTTACTTTTGCAAAGGATATGTTAACACATGATCTCACCGCAAAAATACTTTGGATAAATAAATTATGCAATTGCATTTAATTAAAAACCTGTCTGAAACAGACTGCCTTTGAAAACACACTTTGCATGTTAACCTCTGGCGTATGTTAACTGACACACAAAATATTTCTGTGCAGTTTCATTCCTCCCAGAGGTAATAAATCACCCAAAATAGCTAATCAAATTTTATAAAAACAGAAACTCACCAATGTAAGGAAATTAACTAATATAAGGTTGTTTTCAGCAATGACCTCACCAAGCGTGACTCCCTCCAAGTGCTGTTCTGTGTCTTGAAGACAGTTACAGTATTTCCTCTTAAATTGTGTAATGTATGTTTCTGCGGATAAATTGTATGTTCATTCCCCAAGATAAATTTAAGGTTTATTCTGTTGACCTTAATTTGCAAACACATACATCAGCTTTCCTTTCTCTCTTTGTCTCTTACAGAAAACTATCGCGGCTACGAGAATCAGCTTTTCAGCGGTATGAGCTCATACTTTTGTACGTTGTCGTCTGTAAATAATGTGTACAGTAATGTGTACAGTAATCTCTGCAATGGATCTAGCTGTCTACCTGTAAACCTTTGCCTTTTAAGTTTAAGACCACATGTTGTATGATTTTATTCCGTGCAGAAGGGATTAGGATGGTCCCGATGGAAACTGCATTTGATTGGTCAGCGCGATGAACAAAGACTCACTAGGATGTATTTATGATCCATTTTGCGGTCATTATTTTTTATGTTTTGCACAATTTATCGTTGCAGAGGAGGAACTAACTGGAGAAGAGGAAGAAAATCCTCCGTTGAGAGGTCAGAAATATTCATCTTTTCTGGCGTTTCATTGCTGTCTGTATTAATGAGGCATCACAAAGGCAAACCGCTTTGTAGTGATGTTTTTGTTCGTTGTTGTGGCTTGAATATGTGTGACCTTAACAAATATGAGTCCCTGCTGAATGTTTGATTTGTTTGCATGGAGTGTTTTGAAGCTTTTAAACACAGTTAGCGTGTTTATATGTTTGTTAATGTGTTGCACATCTGTTTTGAATGTCCAGTGATGTAGCTTGAACTCTAAGAAGCTTCAATTTCAAAATCACAGCTCAGTTCTTTGAGAGTCTGTTGTGTCTGCAGGGAGGATAAGAGGCGGATGTTTGAAATGTCAGCAGTCACACACTCTCCAGTTGGCTATTAAAATGCTGTATGGCTTTTTCGCTTTGCTCATCATTGCTGTAGTTGTTTTGGCAACTCTAGGTATGTTTACATCACACTCAGTCTGTTTACAACCTGATTTAATTTCTGTTCCTCTCCAAAGATTTAATTCTATGAGGAAATCACACAGTGTTTTGTATTGGGTGTTGTGTCATGTCAGTGTTGTAATTCTGCACATTTTAATATTTCAAATTAGAATTTGAACGTTAATTTTTAATATGAATACATTTTGCAGTCTTTAGGAGAGTCGACGCCTTGTCTGCTGAGGAATCGTTTTACCACAAAAAGATTTCCAAAGTCCAGGAGAGTATTAAAGGTAGGACTTCTTATTTTACAATCTTTTTTCAAGAACTTTAAGAGCCTCCAATACATTTTTTCAACAAAAGGAAAAACATTTTATCACATGGTTGCTGTTGTTTAAATTATTTTTAGATGCATTTAATTTATTTATCTAGTCTCACAGTTCACTTCCTGTGGTCCGTGAACCCATCAGAGAACAAACATCATTATATTTAAAGAATGACCCAGAACACAGCTGTGCATACATTGACCATTCAGTCTTTCATAGCAGAATTTTCCTGCAGTTAGGAGATTGATGGTTTCTTGGTTCCTTTTGCAGATTTCAGCGCCGACAACTATTCCAACTGCTTGGATGTTGCACAGTTTCAGGAAGAAATTTCTCGATTGAAGATGGAGTTTGAGGAGATCCAGAAGAAGGTTCAAGATCAGGAGAAGCATTTGGACCAGACCACCCAATCTCAGCAAGGTCTAACCCAAACCAGCAACACAATGACAAGGGATCTTCAGGCCTTTGGAGTCACCATCAAACGGATAGACCAGTCTCTGAGCCATTACCTGGATCAGGTGACTGGCTGGCAGGTTGTCATCAATGAAACCGATCAAGGAATGAAAGCCCTTGTAGAAGATCAGTATGACTTGAAAGCCACAATGCAACAAGTCAACACAACCGTTGCTCTGAGTGCACTGTGGATCGGTGCTCTTCAGAGAAAAGCAGAAGAGGAGACCTTTGTACTCCAGAAGATAACAGCAGACTGGCAAAACTACAGCAGAGTTTTAACAGCACTGAAAACCAACGCCAGCATAACCACACAGACTGTGAGAACTTTACAGAGCGGCATCTCAACCACACACCAGCAGATCAGCATGAGCTCAGAGATCATACATGAGCTGACTCTGCAGGTCTTGAACCTTCAGATGCAACTGGACAACGTCTCCTCTTACATTGATGAACATGAGGAGAACATGCATGACCATCAGTACCACGCCAAGTACTACGTGAACCGTACGAGGGAGAGATTCGTGTCCCTGGATGGCAGAATGGATTCCATCAAAATGGAGATGGACACAATTTCTTCCAGCATCAACGCAACCGTCAGCCATGTTCAGAGCATGTACAAATACATCAACATTGAGAGTTCGTCTTGCCAGTCCAGACTGGGCAGCCACACAGAAGATTTGCAGAACCTGAACACCACAGTTCTTCTTCTGCTTCACCTGGCTGACACTCTCAGAACTCAGTACATGATGTTGAGTGTACGCCTTGATGCTGATGTGAGGAACCTGTCCATGGTCATGGAGGAGATGAAGCTGGTAGACACCAGTCATGCACAGCTGATCCGGAATGTCACCATTTTGAAAGGTTATACACTTCCTGTAGCATCTGCTGTTTTAAAACGGTTTACTGTTGATGTTCTGTTAGTGTTTGATCCCAGAGAAATTGTTCAGATTACTTTTGAAGCTCTGGAAAAGATACAGGATGTTACAACATATAAGATTAGATCTTCTCATTGGTGCCTGGGAGAAACAATAGAGATATTAATGAGATCTCATTTCTGATTTCTACTTCCTTGCAGGTCCGCCTGGTCCACCGGGTCCAAAGGGAATCAGAGGAGAAGCAGGAGCCAAAGGAGCCATAGGCCTTACGGGCATCAAAGGAGACAGAGGACTCGTAGGAAATCGCGGTGCTCAAGGACCAAGAGGGCTTGTGGGAATTAAGGGTGATCCAGGGGTGTCAGGAGTGTCCGGGATGAAAGGGGCACCAGGACTTAAAGGTGAAAAGGGGTCGTTAGGACCACCAGGACCTCGAGGTGAAAAGGGACAGAAGGGTGACATGGGTGTTCCTGGCAAGGAGGGAGTTCCTGGCCCCAGAGGACAAACAGGAATCCCGGGCCCAGCGGGACTCCCAGGGGTACATGGGCTTCCAGGACCAGCAGGAAAACAGGGACCTCAGGGACCACGAGGGCCAGCCGGGCTACCTGGAACACCAGGAGAACCCGCCCAAAGTTCATGAGAAAAACTGGACGAATGTTCTTCTCCAAATGTTGATACACTGACTGCCATTCCGGACAGAGCGATTAGCTCTTTAATGAATGGTTGCACACGTCCTACCAGACCTCTATCAAAACAAGACAATGCTAAGAACTCTTAAAGAAACCCCCAGTTTATTACACAACATGGCGTTTCTGTATTACTCTTGAGTAAGACCTTATCTCCAATTTCCCCCCAGATGTCACAATACTTCCCCGTCTGTTCACAACTCACCACTTCCATCTGTGTGCACTGGATGGTTAAATGTGGAAGACAGATTCAGGTTATGGTCACCATCCTGACTTGGGATAATCACTGGATTAATTAACAGGTTAACATTTACTGTCTAAAGAAAGATATTGATTGTATGAAAAATGGTGTCCCAAGCTTTAAAGAAAACGGACAAATGTTGTTGTGATCTTGGTGTAATTAAAAGCACTTTTATTAAAGGCATTCCAGCAGAAATGTTTCGTAACAGATTAACTTTAACAGCATCCATTTTGTATTGGTGTCATAATCATGAAACATTCAGAGCAGGTTCTCTGATGCATCACTTTTGTTGTGTGTTGAGTGTACTAAATATTTCCAGGCATCTATATTTTACATATTTTTTCAACCTTTGACACTTTACAGTTTTTGCGATTGTAATAAATATTGTGAACTGTACAGACGCATTTATTCATTCATTAGCAGTAAGCGATGCAACGTTTGGTACGTATTTGTTTGAATTATTCTCTGTATGTAAATATGGATCATTTTAACAGGTGTAGTTGTATGCAGTGGTTATTTGGATCCTAATGAGAGTTTGTTACCAGTTTTATTACTTTGCTCAACAGTGAAGCGTTTTGTAGGAACGTAAATAAACAAGGAAATTGACTTGTTGTGTAAAAACCAGCTGAAATAAAAAAATGTTCCATCATTTAGTTTTGTGTCGTTACAAAACCTGTGTGACCTTGTGCTTCTAAGAAACAGAAAAACAGATGTTTTGGTTGGTGACCAAACATGTTGCCACTCCTTGACTTCCATTGTAAAAGGCCAAAACCATGTCTTGAAATATCATTGTTTTGTTTCATTTTTTGTTTTTGTGTTTTTGTGTCATTTCTGGGTAAACTCGATCTCAACTAACTGACAAAAAATGGTTCTCTCAGTTCTATTAAAGACCAAATGGGATGAAGTGTTTCATTAATAGCTGGGCTTTAGCTTCCAGTGATGTACTTCAGAACTGACGGTCTCAGGAAATCACCGGCTGTGATAAACTCATCACAGGTCGCATCTCCCAGTGACACGAAACAACGCATTACAGACACGTCTTGTGTTTAAAGTGAAATAAGAAAAACGCAAAGCTGAGGGATGTCGTGTTTTTCCTCTCCTGAACAACACGCCAGTTGCCAGAATAAACTGCGGCAGATGTCAGCGCCAGACACTGCGGCCAGTTTCTGTTCCTGCATGCTGCATGTTATGCGAATGTTCTCTCAATGTGATATTTAATACAAATCTTGATCCATGACAGAAATGCTTTAGAGAAACACAGTTTTTACTGCATTTGTGTGAGTTTAAATAAAACTGACCCTGTGAAGAACACAAATGACAATTGAATTATTGTAGAACTATGAAATTGTTTATTTGATTTTTCTGTTGATATGCTAATAACCTTTCTGGACACAAAAGATTTAAACAAGCAGTTGTGTTGTTTACAAGTCAAGTTCTGGAAACAGATGTTATAAACACCAGACAGTCATATGAGTGTTAAACTGGTAGTTAATTTTAGTTCATTTTAACCTAAATAGCTCATAATGGATTAAAGTTAAATGATGAAAATGATGAAGGAAAAATGTTCATTCTTTTGTGTATATTTCAGTAAACAAAAATGTTCAGTGAAAAAAAGTATGTGGTTGTTTACAAGTCACAAATTAGCATCAGCGTTCTTGGAACGTCCCTCGACCAAATTACTGAATAACTTGTATAATTATAAATGTGTTTAGAAACAGTCCCACTACAAATGCATTGAGATATTAAACCATTAGATGCTTTTGTTTATTTCTCTTAAATTAAATAATATAATTTAATCCAGACTGAATAAATAAAGTCAAATGAAACATAAGCGCAGCACATTTATATGAATGTCATGACACAGACTTACTCAAAAACTCTTTATTAAAGCCACATGGAGGAAAAGTTTCTCTCAAAACAATCAGCATCAGTTTAAGAGTTCTGGCAAAAAAAACAGCAACGATTTATTATACAGAGAAAAAATGCTCTGGTGTGTCAGTAAAACACGACTGAAGTGATTTAACATTTTTATTGTTTTATTAAAAATGTAAGAATCAGCTGGAAAAAAATTAATCTAATTAAAACTCTAGATTCATTAAAACCTTAAAAACAATCCAGTTAAAGTGGCTAAAAACCTCAGATATAAAGTTATTCAATATTCACTGAGAAATATTTTGATAGAAATAGACGACCCAAAATAAGTGACACACGTTTATGTGGTTTCTCTCATCTGGGTTGGACTTTATCCTCAAAGGTGGTCTTACGGTCTGTCATTTTCTGACTTATTTCAGAGGTCACTGCTCACTAAACCAGTATTTCTCTAATACTGTTCTTTAGATAGTTTACATCAAACTAAATTTGCCATTTTTTCAAACAGGCCACACACACGAGTCAAAATGGAGACGGTGAAAGCGTTTCTAAATATGAACGTATAACCACAGACTCCTTCAAGCACAGCTAAAGTAAAATGAGAGTGTGGTATGCAGAGGAGGGTCCTGGATTTTTGCTGAGTGTTCATTTGTGGTTGAGTTTGAGGGGCTCAGGGGAACAGCGTTTGAGTGGCGGCCATAGCTAACGGGCTCCAGATGGACCCCTGTGTGTTGGGAAAGGGTCAGGGATCGTGTCTACAGCTGTGGGCTTCTCTGCACCAGGGCAGGGCAGTGAAATCATATTACAATCACTGCATAAGCTGGAAGTCCCCAAAAACCAGATGGTGTGGTGAAGGAGGGGCAGAAAATGTGCCGTGCTGGAGGGTTTAAACACCTGCAGGGTCCCACAGCCAATGAAGACCAGAGCTGATGTTGTTTTAATTTCATCAACTCTTTGGAAGGCATAGAAACTTTTCCTGATCAGATGCCCGGGTTAAATAAAGAGCTCAATGTGTGACTGGCAACTCAAAACGGTTATAATTCAACAGAGGTTTGTTGACAAATTCTTCATTGTTACACTGGAGGAAGTGAAATAAAAACTCACGAAATGTTTGAGCTGTTTGCGTGACAGAACAGGTAAACTTTTAATGTTCACAACTTCTAAAAATTCAGCTTCTCTCAGAAAATCTGAAATATTGATTATTTTTTAATGTTGTATGATTAATGTTCTGAAATGAATAAAATGTGAAAAGAAAATAGCAAGTAACAATAACAAGTAGCCAATCATGTTCGTAATTGTGACATCTCTAAACCCTATTGGCTGTTTAAAAAAACGAACAGGCCCTTTAAAATGCCATACCTATACTTCCTGTTTCAACAGGAAGTATGTTGACACAGCTGGGAAAACAGCTCTATGGCCAAGTGAGTTCACAGGTTTGTAAGTGATCTTTGTGTTTTATGTTGAATACAGGCTCTGCTTTTTGCTGTTTGTGTTCCATGGTTCCTCCTGGGCTTGTATTCAAAGATCCAAAATCATGTGACTCGTCTCCCAAGTGAATATGAGAGCAAAGTGTTGTGAAAGTGCCAGTAATTTTTGGACTGGCGGTAACATCACATGATCTGAATTTAATGGCTCCCTCCGGTACAATCCCCACACATGCCAGACCCAGTCCAAGTGTATCTCTACAACAAACTCTGTCTCTAAAGGAGGAATTTTTGCTTTTCTTCAGGAACTTTGAACTTTTGACCCACTTCTTCTGTGAAAAGCTTGTGTTGAGAATGATGTATGTTGATGATGTCGGCTAGATCATCTTAGACCAGCAGAAAAACATCTAGCCCCTTAAGCTGGGTGTTGTGAAGGTTACAAAAGGGTTAGATAAGGTTTTGACTGGAAATCTTTTGTTAGCGCAGAAACCCGCTGGCGTGAGCTTTCTGTGTCGTCAGCTGGAGGACTTGAATAGATCAGAAGGTCTCGTCTCTGTTGATTTGGTCTAATCTCTGTTTCAGGCGTCTCTGCGGTGAATCTGCAGTTTGAGATGTTCTGCTCAAATCCAGCAGGAAACAAACCTGACCGCTTGCGTGGGGAGCGTTCAGTGTGTTCGGATAAATGAAGCCTGGGAGATCTGTGGTGTTGAGTTCTGACCCCATTAGTCAGGGTGGAGACCTACTCTGGTTAAAGATAATAGTCATAATTTTTAAAACTCTGCTTGACTTGTTGTAGCTTTGTACGTAAATGTGTCTGTATGTGGATGTAACAGCAGTAATGCCATACGATGAATGTACAGTACAGTGTTGTTATTAAGTAACTGTTCACTGTTTAGCATTAGAATATAACACTTCATAATCATGGCCTTTGACCCTCACTGGACTTCTGCACAGCTGCAGAAATGGCAAACACATCGGCTGGGCTGTTTATTTTCTCCCCAACAGTGCAGGAAATGTTCAATAAACCCATGTGTACAGCACATTTCCTCACAGTTTCCAGTGATGTTCTGTACCGGTCCAGTTTTATGACCCTGTTTGCTTTTGTCGAAGGTTCCAGCTGGCCTGACTTGTTCAGATGTCCACAGTACATCACTTATAATTGTGTGTGTGTGTGTGTGTGTGTGTGTGTGTGTGTGTGTGTGTGTGTGGTCCTGACTGGCCGCAGGACATGCTAACGCCCATCTAATGTTGTTGGATGTTACCGGTTAGAAGTTAACGTTTTTTGTAAAAGTTCTTCAAATGTTCTTTCTGTTCATGCAGTAATATTTTTATCATCACCAAATCATGGTGGAACATTTAAACTACACAATTGCAAACTACAAATTATTTGAGGAATGTTAATATATAGTGTTAATATAATGTCTCATAACATTATTGTTACTAAAACATCCAGCCTGTCAAGGAGGTGAGGTGGCGTCCAAGGTCGTATTGCCCTGAACACAGAATTTAGCTGTTATTTATTTATCTATTGTAATTTAGCTTATGTTCATCTTTAGAGCCTCTTAACTATTATTGTCCTAATAAATGTATAAATGTAATAATTTACATACAATTGAAAATGTATTTAAAGTATGAAGCCACGAACTAAGAACAGATGATGAGATGATGATATTAAAATCCCACAAATGTTAAACTGAACGCTCAGACAACATCTAATGTACAAACTTTACATTTAAAGTTCATTCACATTGAACGTGAATTTAAATGAATGCGGCGTTACGACGCCACCTGGTGGACGATTATTGCATAACATGTATATGTATAATAATATATTAGTGTAGAGTTGAATTTATCAGAGATAACAAACGCTTGAAATGAACTGGCTTTTATTTTAAAGCAGCAGAAATGTGAAGTGTACTCACTTGTTGTTAACTTACTATAGCTCAAATACTTTAGCTGTTACTGTACACAGCCATTTCCACAGTGAATATCTTTCACAATCGAGCTCTCATATAAACTCATATAACAAAACGGCTTTAATGTACAGAATCCACAGAGATTTTATAGTGTATCTCATCATTTACAAAATACTTGTTAAATAGTTTACTGAGATTGTCAGGGGAAAAATGGCCCAATAGCTCTAGAAACTCCTGGTCTTGTGTTGCGTCGGTACAAGAGCGTTTCTGATGCACAGAACACAATTCATCCGGTTCTGATGCCTGCAGAGGCACAGTCACGAGCAGAGCATGAAGATACTGTCGGTGAAAAGTGGGTCTTGATCTCAGATCCGTTTCATTTATTTTACATGAAGTCGTCCGAATCGTAGCCAGTCTGTGAAGAACAAACACGTTCAGTCAGAATCTCAGGTGAATAATCACACGTTTCATCATCCGCACGGCAGAAAACTGAACATCGTTTTACCTCGTTTGTGGTCATGTTGTCACTTTTCATGAGTGTTGAGTAACTCCTGAGGCAAAGCAGATGTTCAATATTAGTACAGAAAATAAAGAGTAAAATGAGGTTGTACTGGCTAACAGGTTTTCCAGGAGTGTTAATGCTTAGTTTAAAAGCACAGGGAGATTTTCTGTGTGTTAAATGTTCTCTCTCTCTCTGTAAGTTGTTTTGGATGAAAGCTTCTGCTAAATAAATAAATGTAAACGCTGCACCTTAATTCCTCCATCTCCTTTTTCTTCTTCATTTCTTCCTTCTCTTTCTTCTTCTGCTCCTGTATCTGAGCTTTCTTCTCATTCCTCTCCTCTCTGTCCCGGTTCTCCTTCTCCGCCGCCAGATCAGGATAAAGTTCCTCTTTTGTTTTCTCCAGCCTGTTTACAATTTCGTTGATTTTCTTTTCCACTGCCACAATCTTCACCTGCAGATCATTTTGTTTTGGTGTTTTTAAAAGCATCTTAATACAGGATTTACAGTTCTACACAAGATTTGAAAGTGCAGTAATTGTACCGGATGTTGAGGCAAAGGATGTTACCATGGAAACAAGATGAGCATCAACACAAGCAGATTTTAAAGACTCGCTCTACCTCCTTCTGCCGATGAAAGCCAATCTGCCCAACCTCCATGTCAGCGGTTTTTTTCAGATTGCCCCATGGTGTGTAAACAATGTTAATATTGTTCATTTTGCAACCTGCAAATAAAACAAACATCACTCAATTTATCTTAAAGAGACAGTGTCATTTTTGGGATTCATATGAATCAACTTTACTAACTCTAACATTATTGTTCAGTAAATGTTCAGTGTAATGTTCAGTTGTACCCTGAATGCTGTTGTTTTTCACCAGCTGAACGCAGTCGATCAACACTTCCTTTGGGATGTCTTCTATTGTCTTTCCCTGAAATCAGGACAAAGAAAAAACATTGAGAAACAGAACAAACATTATATAAACATAAACTGAACAGATGCTTTCTAAATACCTTTGGCATTCTAAGATACACGTGAGCAGACGAGAGTTTGTCCACATGGAACCTGGAAATTTTGGTGAAATTTGTATTTGATGTGTAACTGCATGTGAATGTAACATTTTACAGTATATATGATAAATAAACAAATACATATTTGTTCTCACCAGATATCCTCAGGCCATCCATATTTTATTAGATCTTCATCTGTTGGGATAAAATCAGCAGTTATTATCCTGGCAACCAGGAGGTTTCAAAAAATAATGTATAATCAATATTATATTCGTATAATTTATGCTATTTATGAGAACATATGTACATACTTTCATATTTGTCTTTGCCCATGTAGATTATATAGGGTGGAGAGACCACTGCAAAAGATATCGTGTGTTACACAACATTACAAAACACAACGAACAAACATCTTTCTCTTGCTCTATTATATTATTATGGTAATTTAATTACAAGAAAAAACTGCATGTGCTGCAAAAAACTGCAGGTTTATATTATTAAACGTTGCACCACATTTACATTATTATT